>APFE030120350.1:0-11574 GCA_000404065.3 Pinus taeda | reverse complement strand
GACACGAGACAGAGAGGGACAATATGTTTTGTGTGAGATATCGGAGGGAGGTTGAGTATTCTTGCAGAGGCCAACTTCTCTTGAACATATCGGCGACACAATGATGGATTTGGCAGTATTTGAGATCAAATGATCAGGGGTCATGATGACGAGATGACGAGTAGATGAATGGTCAAATAGGATAACCCAAACCCATGGAGGCAAATGTGAAGTGAGATGAGATGTCCCCACCCAGGCACGAATGCAGAAAGTGCCATGCTCAAGAGCGACATACTGCCGATGACGACGATTATGATTCCTTTATTCCGCCACCATTTCTAGCGAGTACCCCGATTATTTTTGGATGGCAATCTTGACGGGGATAGCATATGGCAATCTTGACAGGGATAGCATATGCTTGAGGAGCGTCATTTCGATGAAACCCGATGTCATTAAGTTTTAACGAGTCTGACAAAGGAAGAACTCGGCGTCTTTTCATGTTTAGAGAGTTTGAAAAGACAGCGAAATGAAGACTCCTGGGGTGTCCTTTTTCGTAAAGTTGTGTCTCTCGAGCCCGAAAAAGTATAAAACGATGCTCGAAAGAACCGCCCGATCATTACGACCGAGGAGTACTTTTCGTGAATAGTGACATTGATCCAAAAAAGTAAAAAGCGACCGATATCACGTCGTTTCGTTTCCATTAACGAACCTGAAATGACAAAGGTCCGACGATCTTTTCATTCTTTATACGGTCAGAAAAAGAGTTTAAAAACGACCGCCCCTTATTTACGTTTAACGAGTCAAGAGGAATAACTCGACAATCTTTTCACATTTAGCGAGTCAGAAAAGAGCTAAAAGATGACTCCATAGTGACTTTTTCGTGTATTTACTGAGTCTGAAAAAGTATAAAATACAACTCGTTTCACCATCGAAGTTGCATAAAAGACCTGTCGCTGCACAAGAAGTAAACGTAAAACCCATTTTCGAGCAAAAATACATTAAAATATTCAAAAATAACCTTTTTAAACCAAAAAATGAGTTTAAAAGCTTATAAATAGGGTGAAAATGTAAAAATAAAATTACTTTTACCATTTACCTCTTGAAGAGTGAAAAGAGTCCATTTGGGAGGCAAACTTCAGGCGACGATTACGACCAATCTGTGCAACCATTCGCGACCTCGTCAGCTCCAGGTAAGAGGCGCTTCCCTTAGCTCCATTTTTATACCATTTTTTATTCATTTAGTTCCTGATTGAGCCCCAACAAGGGGAAATTTCAAAATTAGGGCTTCGCCCCATTGGCGCGGGTATCCACCACGGACCCGTGCTAATGGGGTGAAATACCCAAGGGAGCCACGCCATTAGCGCGACTGTTTTAAGAACAGTCGCGCTAACTACGCGACCCAAGTTTTTACATGTTTTTACCCATTCAAATTGAAATTTCCCTGGATTATAATTTGTCCAATGTCCTAATAAAGGTAAATTTTTCCTTGTGGGTGTAGGAAACAGGTCAAAATGGTGGTAGAATGGAAAGAGCGAGAACATGACATTGTGGATGCTTTAGCCATTGAGGATGAAGGGTGCATGAATGCCCTGAGGGATTGTGGCCTTAAGAAATTCTTCCTCACATCATACATGCGGTCGCAGCCTGAGTTGCTCTAGTTTATCATTGATGCTTGGGACGTAGACAACCAAGTGTTTCGTCTGCGGAATCAGACCTTAGAGCTAGAGGTCTCCGATGTATACTTCATCATGGGATTGTCACGGAGAGGGGCGGTTCCTATTCTGATTGGTAGTAGACCTTCTGGGGAGAAGGTTGGTGAAGTGAAAGCTCGAGTGTGCCCGGAAGCACAATTCGGGTAGCAGAGTGCTAAGGTGTTAAACAACACCATCCGAGATTTGACTCTGAAAGCCATCCTCTTCACCATCACACGTGCAGATGGGGTACAAGCACCCCACGAGGCCAGTAAGAACCACCTGATACTAGCGACTGAATGCCTCAGTCCGACCATCTTTAACTGGGCTGCAGCTGTGATACATTAAGAGGCAGCTCACAAATAGCAAGCGAGCGGAGACGAAACCGTTTGCATATGGTTCGATCGTGGTATCGTTCTTCCTGGAACTAATACCACTTTCCAGATTCAGAGAGCCATGGTGGCAGATCCATTGCCACAAGAGACTAGAATGGCTCGCTGGGTAGCACTGATGCCCAGAGGAGGAGGAGGCCAGGAGATGTCATGGCATCCTGAGTTCTTCATATGGCTCCGACGACAGCTGATCGTGATCCATGATTGCCCATATGCAGGGAACAGTTTCATGGGAGACCTAGACCTTCCACTACCAGAGGGGGAGGAATGGGAGGAGGAGTTAGGTATGAACTCCTTGATTTTAATGTTTTTCATTTTTTTTGTCTTTTTTTAATACATTCCTGTTCTAATGATGATTATATGTATATGCAGATGTGGGCCCAGAGCGACCAGCCAGGCTATCCCCTACAGCGCGAAGAGGCTAACCTACAGTCGACCCTCGGGCAGGAGGTGTCGTGGGGGAGGAGCTGATACAGAATCTCGAGGGGCTTGCCCAAGGGATTCCCGGTTATGCCAAATTGGAAGATGTGCCTTTCGCTTACCAGAGGCACACAGTAGGGGTGCCGACTTGCATCCACCGTTTGTTGAGATGATTGGTGCGAGCGGTGATGTGCTATCATGAGCACCACCGTGCTTAGGCTCCTAGGCTTTATTTTCTGCATATATTTTTTTGAGAGACATGTGTCTCAGATGTACGGAGAACACAGACTCTATCTAGACATGTACATTTTATTTTTTCAGCGCCTCAGTGTGCCACACGATATATATATATATATATATATATATACACATGGTGTTTTTATTGTATCTTATGCTTCCTGTATTGTGTTGATTTACATATTATGCAAATGTATGTCCAATACATAGTTAGCTAATGCATCGGTTACCGCATTAAGTCTTCTTGGAATGTGATGATAAGTAATGTAATCAAAATCTCTTTCCAATAACTTAGCATGTAAATACAACCTTAAAATGCGATGATCTCTGATGGAATATCGTCCGTTGAGCTGGTGGACTACAAGTTGAGAATCTAAGTTCACAACCAATGCGCAGATTCCAAGGTTAATTGCCTCGGCTAATAATTCAATTACAGCACTATATTCAGCCACATTGTTCATTGTACAGCCCAGACACACCCCTTGAATATCTACTAACTCACCATGAGGATCGTAGATCACCCATGCCGCAGATGACAGATTGCGAGTACTGCGGGAAGCACCATCAGCGAAACCAACGTAAGGCGATCCAGACATCTGTTCAAGAAGCAAAAGACACAATAAGAGGCAATCATGCCGACACACTGGGATAAAAACTAAATAAACACGCACACACACAACACACTAAAAGCATACGTATGTACAAAAAAGAGCTCGCATGATACTTGATTCAAGTCAAGCCCTTTTCAGGGCTTCGCCTTATCTCACTGATGCATAACCGGCCTAGATAATGTAGGCATTGCTCGGCTTGTTGTATAAAATGATCAACGACACTGATTATTTTCCCATGCCCCCCGGCCGAGCGAGGTTTACAAGCTAGAGGATCAGTGCCCCCGTTGGCAGTGGGACCGAGGGTCACAACAGGGTGCAATGAAGGATCAGGGCGAGCCGAAACCAAAGCAAGTGAAGCAAGGCTCGAAGGTGGGAAGGAGAAGACACCCATGAGGGTAGGGTCTTTGAAAATCCCAGCTCCCATGCTCTCAAAAGGAACGGCGGTATGTTCAACGAACGGTACATTTCCCTCAGAAGAGGACGCGAAGAAGGAAAGTTGGTCAACCGTGACAATTTTCCCTTGATGAGGGAAGCAAATGACACGGAAGAGGGATGAAGCCACAACACGCATGGCATACGTCCAACTCCGTCCCAGAAGGAGGTTATATGTGAGATTCGCATCAATGACCTCAACTTCTACTTCCACGGTCTTCCCTTCTAAGGTGATTGGTAGTCATTGAAGAATACCATAAGGACGGGATTCTCTCCCATAAAAAGCTTCCAAGGTCGTTGGAGACTGGCTCAGAGTCGGGGACCCAATCACTTTCCAATAGGCAATAGACATAATGCAAGTTGATGTGCCTTCATCAATAACTGTATGATGGATCGTTTTGGAATTGATGACGACTTGAATGAGAAAAGCGAGCTGATGAGGCAGTCAAGGAACATGGCTCTCGAGGTCGAAGGTAATCAGATCCGAGTCTACCAGGTCGATGCCACCGATGGCCGATAGCAGGGACCTCCTATGGGGGGGGGCAGCTCTGAAGAAATTCTAACGCAGACATAGCCGACGGAGCCTGTGCTAAGTCCTCTACGATGCTATAGTGCTGGGCAGCACGAGCATTCGGATTATAAGAAGATCTTCTGAGTACCCCTTTAGGAGGGGGTCAGATTGTCGTCTCAGTACTCGGTCTCTTGATATGGAGGGGACCACAGCTGGACGAAGGAGCACTTGAGGGAACCTCTAGCTCCTTCCCGGTGGATGACGGATACTCCTTCGCTCGAGTCGTTACATGAACGGGAATAGATCCAGCCATGAAGACTTGGGAACTGAAGGGAGAAGAAGATGGATTAGCCACCATTTGAGTTTGCTGAGAGGGAAAATGCTCTTTAAGAACCGCAGGAACCCCAGGAGCACCCTTTAACAAATGACTAACTTCGGACTGCCTGGGGCAGTCCTTAGTATAGTGATCCTCCTCACAAATGAGGCAAGGATACTTGGGTTTTTGCTTAGCTCCTTCCTTAGCTGGAGGTTTGGAGGATTCCTGTTTAGGTTGCTCGTATTTATTTTTTCCTTTTCCCTTTTTCTTTCCTTTCGAGGCCTTGCCTGTCATGGTGGACTGGATGGCGTTGACCTCAAAAGTGTTACCAGAATTCGAACCACCCTGAGAAGTGTTTTCGTTAGATGCACTTGACTTTTGCTTCCCAGGGTTCAACGATGATTTTTTAGAGGCCGGGTTCACAGAGCCAATGACTCCATCGACAGATGGCTTCAGCGGAGCCTTGGATATACCGGGCCTTGGGGCGTCCAGAAAATACTCATACAAGGTACCAGACTGAGAGTAAACTAAGTCCAGGTACTGAGCACGCGTGATTGCTTACTCTTCAATCACACAGGCTCCCATAGCAATGTCCCGTACAATCTTAGGGACAAAGGAAGTCATGAACCAGTCGGTGAGGAGTTGATCAGGAATCCAAAACTTGATCAACCTGCGACGCCTTCTCCATTCATGTATATGATCGGAGATATGCGTCGTTGTATCCTGCTTAAGAGACGTAAGGAGGTGAGTCCCTGTCTCGTACCGAATGGGTAACTGAAAGTGAGTAAGGAATGCCATGGCCAATGAGTTAAAATCTTGAAATGACGCGCGGGTCAATTCAATATACCATTTAACGGCAGAACTAGTTAGAGTCCTCTGAAAGAGGCGAAGTCGAATCGAGTCATCGAGCCATGAATTAGACGAACACCATAAGTGATACGTCATCACATGAGCTTGAGGGTCCTCTCCGGCTTTTCCATCAAACTTGGGACAATCACTAGGTATCTTAGTTGGAACTGGTGGCCATTGTGGACTATGTAAAATGGGATCATTTGTTAACTTTGACACATCGGGCAATTCCAACGTCGCTAGAAATGGTAGCTGCGGGCTAAAGGACATTTGTCCCGGATATGAGGTAGAGCCAGAACTCCATCCAGTTCCTGTTTGCCCCCACTGGCCTTGTCCCGATGGACCAGGTCCAAAAGGGCCTCGTCCAGAAGGATTTTGTCCGTAAGGGTTGTTTCCAGAACCGGGTTGCTGATACTGGTTCTGCCCCCCAGCGCCCCATTGGTTACCATACTGGCCAGCAAGTTGTTGATAATTTTGATAAGGGTTGCCCTGCGGCTGCTAGTAATTTTGATACGTGGTATATTGATTTTTCCCCTGGGGTTTCTGGTATCCATACTGAGCCTGGGAATCAGGCGTCATTTGATGAGCATATTGGGATTGATACCCACCTAAATACGATGGTTGCGATTGGTATCCACCCGAATAAGGAGGCTGGGATTGATACCCACCTGAATAAGGAGGCTGGGATTGATACCCACCTGAATAAGGAGGCTGGGATTGATACCCACCTGAATAAGGAGGCTGGGATTGGTACCCACCTGAATAAGGAGTCTGGGATTGGTACCCGCCTGAATGTTGGGCCGTCTGGCCGGAAGGTTGTCCTGGTCGGATCTGAGACGGCCCTGTTCGCCCAGAAGGTCGAACTTGCTGAGCGAGGGGTTGCCCTTGCGCAACCGAAGATTGTCCTTGTAGGCCAGATGGTTGCTGAGCGGTAGGTTTTCCTTGTTGTGCGTAAGGCTGGCCCCCTTGCCCAGATGGGTGGCCTTGCTGGTTTCCGGGTTGACCTTGCTAACCGTAAGGTTGTCCCTGGTTCCCATAGGGTTGCCCTGAAGGGTAGCCTTGTTGGGTCCTGGGTTTTCCTTGTTGAGCATTGGGTTGTCCCAGGTTTCCATAACGTTGCCCAAGATACATGAAAGACGGACCATTAGAGACTAAAGGTTGTCCTTGGTAGGGTTGTCCTTGTGGGCCTCCTTGTTGACCTGGGTAATTCTGTCTATAATACTGTTGCCCATGATTAGGTTGCGAGTAAGGCTGTTGACCCTGGTAGGGTGGTCCTTGAGATGGATGTCCTTGACCTAGATGGTATTGGCCACCGCCATATCCGGCAGTACCCCAAGCCACGTTCAATGGAACGAAAGTCTCAACATAAGGCTCTTCAGGCAAGGAGTTATACAAATAATGATTCTCAGGATCATAATAGGGGCATTGCCCACCTGGGTTCTGGACATTATGCGAGTACTGGGAATATGCCTCCTCTGCCATCATAGGATCGAAAGGAGGAGGGGCACCACTTGCGGGGTGGACAACTCTAGCAGTATGTGTCGATTTACCACTTTGTACCGGACCTCGAGATGGGCCTGCAGCAGAAGTGACAGCAAAAGACGCTGTAACGGCACTAACAACTGGAGTTGATGACGTGACACAGATGGTCGGATTGGTTGGGACTGCTGTAACAGCAGTATGGTGAACCTGGGAAACAAATGGTCCTGTGGTAGGGACGATGTTTTGATCCCACATAGAAGAGGAAGCCGCAGAGTTCATAGCATCCCCCAGCGATCTATAACGTGTCGGCACTGTAATACCGAGAGGTGTAATGGTGTAGGGCGTAGAGATGATTGGGGATGTAGCCGAAATGGGAGTATCAATACTCGACATAACGGGCGTCCCACTCGACACAGGATATGTATCCTCCATATCGGAAGAAGCCATCGGAGATGCAACACCAACAGGAGTGGTGGGAAGTCCTCTTCAGAGGGTTCCCAAACAGGGTTCCAAAACAAGTCGTAAAGCTCGTCCTCTGGAGCTCGAGAGTTCAACGGTTGGATACTGGAAACAATAGGAAGAGTGTCACAAACCGGTGTCTCAGGGGCAACAGAAGATGGAGACCCTTGGTCACTTGGGACAAGAGACGGAGTCGATGGATCCACCAGGATGATCAAACAAAGACCCTAAGCAAATTAACGATAAGAGACCCTACTCAAAACTAAACGCAAACAAGATCTACCAAGGTAAATGTTATCGTGGCCGAATAAATTTTTATGACATTAAGACACAACTTGACCTTTTCATGTTTTAAGAGTCGAGAAAAGGACAAAAGATGACTCTAGTCGCCTTCGAATCTTTAACGAGCCCGAAGTGACAAATGCTCAATGGAGCCTTTTCTTTTACAGAGTCCGAAAAGGATCAAAAAGTGACTGCTCTGGAGAAACTAGGCAAGGGTTGTTGAGCCTCAACCTTGCACCTTCATACACACCCTCTTAACCCTCATACTCCACTCACTTCACTCATCCAGTGGTTAGATCATTGCATTATAGTTTAAAAATGATTGTTTACATGGTTTTCTAACTATAGTGATGTCTGTTGTTTGGTTTAGTCTTTTGTTTATGCAGCTGCGGAAACTTGTCAATTTCCGTAGCCAGCACAGGTTTTCGCAGCCATTTTGTTAAAGGATGTGCTCCAGGTGTCTTCTGAAGGAACGGGCCATATGGGCAAGCTCTAGATGGCATGTAAATGGATCGTGTCCCTTTGAACCAACCAAATCATCATTTTGAAGCCGCGGTCAACCTAAGTCAAAGACGTGGCCAACCGAAGAGTCCAGCGGTGGCACGTTACTGTTAAAGGCACGTGAATGAAACGCAGCCTAGTTCCCAGCTCACGGAGGCTCCAACGCATCTGAGGATCGTTTTTGAACAACAAATCTAACAGCCCACCACTCCAGGATTTAAGAAGCATAACGACAGTTAACTAGATCTCAGTTCATGAGATCTATGTGTCCATGGCACGCCGTTAATAGTCTAAGTTGTTGATTAATTAGCTGTAGGACTTTTACATTATAAATAACGCGTTTCCACACGTTGTAAAGAGACTTTTTGCTGCATAGAATTTCTGAGCTATTATGTAATTTCCGCACTTTGTTGGTTACACCACCCCACTGTTTTACATGTTGCTGATTTGAATACATGAGTAGACTGTTCTGAATATAGTTTTGTGAGCATTTGATTGGCTGAAGTGGCAGAGGGCCCCTGCATAATAAAGCCCTGTAAAGTATTTGTTTAGTTTCTTTATGCTTTTATTTTGTCATTAGCCTGTACATAAGATGTTATGCTTTATGATTTATGTTGTTTATATCTTTGTCTTTATAAACTGAGCAGTGATTTTTCGTAGGTCCTTTTAGGCAGCCCGGGCAATCTTTTATTTGCTTTAATAACTCTTGGCATATGTGATCATCTTGTCCTTTCTACTAACCTTTATTTTTTGCAATTTACATTCAGCATTGTCCTTTTCAAATTGTTATTTGTTTATTTCTTTTTCTGCTAAATTAGGTGTCATACTACTTAATAATTTTATGATTTCTTTCTGTGGTCAATGACTATATCAGCAGGAGATCAGAAGATCACTAACAGTTGTGTGATTTAAGTGTCATATTACTTACTCATAGTTGTTTCCATAAAGTAGATTGAGCTCTATGGTAAAGAACTAAAGGAGTCTAAGTAGTGTGATTAATCTCTTTTTATATTTAGTTATCATATTGCTTGTTATGTTCATAATTACTTCCCCAAGGTAGATTGAGCTAAGGGGTACAGGATTTGAAGAATCCAAGTAGTATGATTAGTTTCCTTCTGCAATTTATTTTCTTTAACAGTTAAATATCATATTGCTTGTTATGCTCATGATTACTTCCCTAAGGTAGATTGAGCCAAGGGGCATAGGATCTAGAAAGCTCAAGTAGTGTGAGTTAACTGCTTTACTTTAGTTTGAGTTGTTTTCGAAGTTTTTGCTTTCTTTTCATTTTCAGCAGCAAGGATACTGGGCCATTGCCATTAGTTCGCTTTTTGATTGGTTTTCATTTCAGTTATTGTAAAGCTTTCTTTTGAGAAACTTTCAAGCATAGAAATCATAACCATTGACACTCCACACACTTCACACTTCACTTTCATCACCACACAGTAAGAAAAGAATAAAATTCAAAAACAAACTAAAAAGCTTAAAACGACAAAAACTTAAGAAAATGGTTATCTAAGTACATATAGTACACCTCACTTCGTCAGTCTACGAACCACGGGTTGACAATATAAATAGAAATTTAGATCACACTAAATTGACCAAACAATTTTTGGCGCAGTTTCCGGGGAAGTGAAATTAGGTAGCCAATTTCTAAAAAAAAAAAATAAAAACAAGAAAATTTCAAGAAAGGAAAATTGATAACCTCCCAAAGTATGCTCTCCTCTTGCACCTATTGTGATCTGGAGGATCAGAAAAGATAAAGTTATTGGTTTAATAGTTTCTTGAGTATGCTCTCTTCTTGCACCTAGAGTGACCTGGAAGATCAGAAAGAGAAGTATTAACTGGACTTGAAGAAAAATAAAAAAATGACATGCATAGAGCAAGAGATTCTAGGGGAAGGTTTTTAGCTAGAGCCAAGAGTTCGATTTTTACAACTCCATCTACTTCAAGAAATAGGCAAGAGACACCTCCATCATCTCCAACTCATACTCCTAGCTCTAGGATTCTTGGAATTCAAGAGGCAGTAGTTGACTCTCCCACACCATCTATTGAATCCGAATTAGAAGGAGATTCTTTCCTTTCTTCTACAGGGAGACAGATTGTAATTGAAGAAATAGAATCACCTGAGGAAGAAGGAGAAATTCCTCCTCATTCACCCTTGGTAGAGGAACCAGAGAACTCTGAGGTCTCTAAAGAAACTACCATGGCAGAAGAAAGAGAAACCGGACTTGGTAGAGGTAGAGGTAGAGGTGGAGGAGGAAATAATGGAGGAGGTAGAGGTAACAATGGAGGAAATGGAAACAATTCATTTGGATTTCCTATAGTCGATGATGACTCCCGAGCCACAATGAAGAACATTTCGCCATCTGTCCTCCCAAAATTTCATGGATTAAGAAATGAGGACCCTGAAACATTTCTATTTGAGTTTTAGGTCGTATGTCGAACTTATGATTATCTGGAAGATGCTCAAAAACTCAAACTGTTCCCTTCAACATTGAAAGGGGCAGCCTTGAAATGGTTCATGGGATTACTCACTCAATCCATTAGTACTTGGAATGATATGAAACAAACATTTTTGGATAGGTACCTGGACTATTGTATGCCCACCAATCACAAGGATGAGGTATTCAAGATGGTGCAAAAGGAAGATGAAAATTTGGAGGATTTACTTGAAAGATTTCAATATAACCCGAAAAGAGCAAAAATGAGTAACTTAGATGAGGAAAATTTGAAAGCCCTTCTATTAAAAGCCATTAGAGATGAATGGATAGATATTTTGAACATGATGGGAAAAGGAGACATATCTCAACTTCCACTTCATGATATAGCAGAGCTATGTGTTCATCTCTCACGGGGGAAATCTAAAACTCAAAAGGGCCTAGAGATCCTTCTCTCCTCAGAGCAAACAAATCTGCAACTGGATCAGTAAGTAGGGCTGAGATAGGCAATATGCTTGATGAATTCAAAACTGATAACTTAGGAAGTCTTAGTGAACAACTAGACACTCTTAAGATCCATAATAAACAACAAGCAGAAGTTGAAGCTTTAGCTATCTTTTGCTCAAAGTGTAGAAAGAAACATGCTCTAAGGGAGTGTCCCTTGGATGCAAAGGTTGTAGAAACATGTGTGATCTGTTCAGAGAATCATGAAACCAAGGATTGTCCTTCAATCCCTGGCCTCAAAGCTATCTTTCAGGAAGATCCAAGTACCATTGAGTCTCTCTGTTTTGTTGCAAGGAGACCTTGGCAGCGGCAACAAAATCAAGGGTTTAACAACTCTATGAATTTTCAACCTCCACCAAATTGGAATCCTTGGCAACAACCTTGGTCCCAAACTCAAAATCCTTTTCAAGCATGGATGCAAGGAATGCAAAATCCTTATGGGAGATTTGCTCAATTTTACCAATATCCTC
>APFE030120347.1:0-21608 GCA_000404065.3 Pinus taeda | reverse complement strand
CAAGAAAAATTATTGGGGTCCAATGTAAGCAACTCATTTCAAGTTGATGGGCTCTAAGTTCATTTTTGATTCCAAAAACTTTAGTAATCTGCTTCATTGCTTCATCAGGAGTATCAAGTTCTGCAATATGGAATCTAAGATCTTGAGAAATAGACATCCTTATCAACCCACGTGCTTGATCTTGCCTATCTTCCCATTTATCTGCCTTATCTTCATCTTTCGCTTTGGTTTCTTGGCCTGAGGCTATTCTGTAAAGACCTTTACTTCTAAGTAAATCCACAATGTAGGACCACCATTGGAAGTAGTTGGTGTTGTCAAGAATAATTTGGCATGAACTTTCCATTTTAACAGAAACTAAAGCTATATATGCTGAAACTAAGTGTTCCAATGGAAAGATCTTGAAAAATTAGGCTGGTTAAAAAAAAACGGCTCTGAAAACGACTTCCGGATGAAGAAGTTATGACTTTTTAAAGAAAAGTTGATGAAGGCGCCGACGAAGTGCGGGAATGTGCGGAAATGCAAAAAACGCCCCCTTCCCAACAAAAAGGAGACTTGAACTCAAGACCTCTACTCTCATAAATTAGCTTTGAACCACGTGAGCTAAACAAAAAGTTGGGGGGCTTTGTTTTTTTTAGTCACTGAAGCTTTGGGTTGCGTGCTTGCTTGAGGAAGCTCTTTTTTTTCCCTACAAAACAAAAAACACAAAACCCAACACGGACATACAAAAAAAAACAAACCTTACAGCTTAAAGTTAGCTTTACCTGGAAACTAAATATTTTCCTCAATGTTTATGATTTTCCGAGATCACACTAAGGCGTAGCAAAAAAGAGCATACGCATGAGAAAAATCCTTCCTCTCTGTTTCTGATTTGCCCAGATCGCATAAAGTCGCAGGGCAAAGAGCATACGCAGAAATGAAAGTTATAGATCTGGTAATAAAAAAGAAGCTAATAAACCGAAATAATAAACAGAGAGAAAATAACTAGAAACTGCAAATAAACATTGTATACCTCCAAATCTTAAAAATGACGTAGCTAGGGATACTAGAAACCTTTTCACGTGAAACGAAAGGGGTTCCTCAATAGAACAGATGCTCCTAACACAACAGAGCAATCCTCTCGGCCTGAAAGCAGTCAGAGACAGCAGATCTAGGAAACGGCAGTCGGATGCAGTTCTACCGACTTCAGATTTGGACCACCAATGGACGCAGCCCTCAAATAGCTCTGATACCATGTAGGAATTTACAGGGTAAGTTCCTCAAACAGAACACCAAAGGACACCGCTCACAAACAGATCACAGATCAATACATCAGTATTTTTGACGTGGTTAAAACCCTCAAAGAGGGAAACAGTCCACGGCCTGAGCCAACGTGACCACTTCAGGTAATTTATTAATAAAAGAATGAAAATTTACATAAGCTTCTCTCATGAACAGTTAACCTACAAATGACCCTCCATGCTCTTTAAATAGAGATCAGGCACCAATCGGGTGTTAAGCCACGGATCAAGTGTCGGTAATACCGAGGAGAGAATGAATCGTCGGATCACTACATATCGTGACCTTTGGATTGTAATTTACAGACGTACATAGTACAGAAACACACTTTACCTAACCCTATACTAGACCGAGTTATACTTAACTATTTCCTATGTGTCGGAATATCCTAACAGTCAAAAACCTTTTATGGTTTTCAATTAGAGTGAGTTTTTTTTTGTTTTTTTTTTCTGAAGGAATACATGATTAGTTCTTCAAGTTTTCAACAAAAGGATCTTTCAAGTATCAGCCAATTCTTCTATATCTGTTTTATTCCTTCAAGAAGATAAATTCCAATTTCAATTACAGAAATTAAATGAGCGAGGTAATCATCTATTTGTGATTCATTGGAGTTCCTTGGTAAGGAAGAATACCAATGAATTTTCCTTCAATAATTACACCAATCAATATTTATACATGGTCTCATGCTTTCTTAACAGTGATGTTGCTCCTAGGATTTTCCATGAAATCAAGAGAAATCTCCGTCTTAGTGAGCAAAGAAATATTGTAGATTGGTACTTGTAACAAAACTACACAGAGATTAGAGTGTATGGATGTGAACATCCTCCATATAAACTGCCTAAGTTTGTAGCAATTAGGAATTTTTCACTTGAATATATTAGGCAGATGATGAACATGGATGAGTTTCACTTTGTGTGAACTAAGAACAAATCTCATTTTAAATTAAAAGCTCAAATTGAACCTTTTATTTGTAATACTAGAGCATCAGTAAAAGAAGCAGGCATCCTTTTGAAACAAATGAAATTTAAACTAAGTTTTACCTGGCCTTATGATCCCCTGGGGATTATTTATGAGCTAAGGGCAGAATATAAAACTACTCCTTACCCACACACTCCTAGACCATAGATTGATACATACATGAACCAAGTGGAATGGGAGGAGAACGCATTGCAGGAAGCATAGGAGCAGGTGTTTATTTCTACATCAACATAGACTCCAACACCACAGGAAAAACATGCTAAAAGGAAAAGGGAATGTATTTCCCCTCTTGTTTTACAAATTTAACTGTTAGAATTCATAATGTATAAAAAGAAGAAAAATAACCTTCTTGAAGCACCATCTCTAGAAGAGAGTTCAAAGGAACATACCCCATTAATTTTATTAGGTACTTATGTTGCAACATTCCAAAGAGCTGAAGAAATTTTCTCAAGCTCTCCTATATCTTTAGTCATTAAGGATCCATTAGAATTAGTTTAGATAGGAGAACTAGCCCAGACCAGTACAGAAAAAACTATCTTTGCTAGGTAAAGAGAAATTAAGAAGAAAAATGAGGCACTCAAGGTCACTACTTATTTAGAATTCTGGAAGGATACTTCAGCTTCCCAACACAAGCTTCTCTCAGCATTGGATACTTAGATGGGATAGGTTCAGATGGAACTTTTAGAGCCTACATTTCCTTTTCTAAAAACTGCAGCAGATTACAAAGAATCTATTTTTTCCTTTGACGCTAAAAAGATCCATCATATTGACCAAATTGATCCGCACAAGCAAGTTGGAGAAACGATTTACTCCACCTTAACTAGTTTAGCCATGGGAATATCTAGGTTGTAAGTTTCAGGGAATAGTGTTCAATCCTAGTTAGATCTAGAAAAGATGTCATCACTTGCCAAAAATAATAAAATAAAATCTTTAGAAGATCTGGTAATTAAACTGGGATATGATCCGAGTAATGTTAAAGTTTTTGAGGAGATGATTAAGAGGAAAATTATTGATACTCAAGCATTGAGAAAACAGTTGAAACTCCCTACTACTGAAGATCCTTAGATCAAAGAAGTTGGTGAGTTATAAAAGGAAAAGGAGAACATGTTCAAAATCATTGTCGAACAAAAGTTACAGATTCATAGGGCGGAGACTGAACTAGAAGTTTTAAATATATTTTGTTGGTTGTAAAATCATTTTACGTGCTTCATTTGTATATGAATAAGTTAAATAATTTGTTTGAAGATTTAATCAATCATATATTTCCTTAAATTTCAACCTTACATATCTCTACAAAAGCTAAAATATGTTAGAGGTGAACATTTAACCCTTCTAATACATCATAAGTAATTAAGAAACTCCACTTGTTTAAATAGTTTAGAGCATTGGTCATCCAAAAATTCAAAATAAACAAAACATTTTAGATGCTCTAGCATAATTACTTAACCTAGAATTATATACGGAGGTACAACATCAGTTTGGTGTCATTGTCGAGGAACGAAAAATTTTGAATTATTTTTTCGTGGGACAACAATTAGGCTTTCCTTTTAATGGTGAATAAAAGGCTAGGAGGTTAAATGTTTTCACCTGGTGATTACACAAAATAAAATTGGCTTCACGCATGCATACCAGGTTTCTCTCAGACCCTCAACTTTCTTCTCCATTGTCATATCTGGAGAGAGTGGTTATAGTTTCATCTCTAAGATGAATATTAGAAGCCTTTACCTCTTCTCTTGTAGCAATTCCACCTGAAATTGTTTCAGAAACTGATCCTTTGAGACATGTCCCAATTCCTCCTGAACTATTAGATCTACCACCAAAAGTGTTAGAACTTTGATCTAAATGGGTTGATTTGGAGTCAGGTCTTCTTGTTCATCAATTAGAATCTTACCAAATCCTTGAAACTCTTTCAAAATCTCCAAAATCAGAAGCAGAATTAGGTTTAGAATTACCTGAATTAAAACCTAGTGATTTCATTTCTTCTATCATTCATAGATTAGCATCAGTCAAACTTAAAGCAAATGTAGAAAAGGCTGAAAGAAAAATGAAAGCTAGGGAAGAAGGAACTTCTTCATCTAAAAGTGAGAGTGAGGATCATAAAATAGATGAAATTACTTCTTTACTAAGAAATATTTCTAATAGAATTTTGAAAATGGAAGAACGACCTAGGGTAGCTCAACAAGCATCAAACAGACCTCAAGTTGAGTATAAAAGACATTTCCAACCCCAAATATTGAAGAGACCTAATGTTGACTGACAAATTCAGCCCCCATTAACGATTGATGATCTGGAACCCAGAGAAACTCGCCCTTTAGTCACCGATATGAATTATTTTGATGATCCATCAAATCAAAATGTTATAATTTCAGTTTCTCATGATCAATTTTCACTTCAAAGTA
Organism: Pinus taeda; assembly: GCA_000404065.3. NCBI lineage: Eukaryota > Viridiplantae > Streptophyta > Pinopsida > Pinales > Pinaceae > Pinus > Pinus taeda. Next base: position 16,956 of record APFE030120347.1, on the reverse strand, counting down.
AAGAAGCCTCTCAAGTTTTTAAATATGAGGGCTTGTCTGAATTTCTTATTGCGGAATTAAACAAAAGACATGATTTAAGACTCAGACCAAGACGACCTGGTCGACCACCTAAACCTACCACTGCTTTTGATAGGACATTTCATATTAATATATTATATGAAAGTTATATTAAGATTAAAATTAAAATTATATTATAGGACCATTATTTAGATTTATTGTTATATTTAGTTTATTAAAATACATTATATTAAACATCATATCTATTTAACTATACTAAATTAAATTAATAAGATATGAAAAATAGTTTTAATTATTTTTAATTTAAACAGTAATAAATAGATTAATTTAAATTTAAATTTATTTATGCGATAAAATGAAATTTTAACAAAAATATGAGAATAAAACATTTAGAATGAATGATTGTCATAAATTTTAAATACAGTACTCATGAATCTTCATTAAATTCCACGCCGACTTAATCGGAATAAAAAACAAACATCCTTAGAAAAGGGATGTTGAGTTTAGACAACAAAAATGATTGTTCCTTAGGTACACGTCACACAGTAAAGAGAATTCCCAGTTGAATGACACGTAAAGGTGACACTAAACTGAGACATTGCACCACTTCAAAAATGAGCGCATTAACAAGATCATACCTTACTTATTTATCCATCTATTTTAAAATGTTAGGTCTAATAATTTCAATGTGTGAGATCCACTTTAGGGTAAGTTGTTTTTTTTCAATTCAATATTTTAAATTAAATGGTCAAAAATAAAAATAATCCATTAAAAATACTTACAAAATGTAATTTTATAAAAAAACAAATTAAAAATAAAAATAAATAAGTTACCCATTTATTATTTTTATTTTTAGTAAAGTATTAACTTATTATTATATTATTTATGTATAGTATTCTCTCTGTTAACATGAGTGTCTACGTCGATTTTCAAGACAATAAATATTTGGATCTTAAAAATAAGAAAAGGAAAGAAAAAGTTTATAAAAGAACAAATCATTTACATGTTTACTTCCAACTGAAGTGAGAGGTTTCTATTTGAAGTATTTCATAATATAAAAATAGAAAAGGAAATTAAACTCAAATGAAGTGACGGTGGTCTAGTTGTTTTGAACTCGAGTTCAAAGACGAAAAAAAATACTTATAGCTGTAATTGCTGTTGTTGCCATCTATCAGATTGAATGAATGAAAATTGAAAAAAAAAATCTTATACCTGCAATTGTGCTTGTTTCCATCATCTATCAGATTCACTGAAAAAAAAAATTGCTTATGCCTGCGATTGTTGTTGTTTCCATCATCCATCAGATTCACTGAAAAAAATTTGCTTATAGCTGCGATTGTTGTTGTTTCCATCATCTATCAGGTTCACTGAATGCAAAGGCAAAGGCAAGCACGTTACCAATCTATACAGTTGATATTGTTATTCTTGTTGCCATCAATCAGTCAATTGCAGGCACGTTACCAATCTATACAGCTGATATTGCTGTTGTTGGCAAAATGTTGGAGCCCACAAGAGCAGCCTTGGCCATCATAGTCGATATCCCACAGGAGGAGGAGGACGAGGTAGAAGAATACACTACCAACTTAAAGGGTGGTGGCTTCATCTCATCCATAAACAGATTCATGTCTTCGATCAAGATGGAGCAAAGCAAAGTGGCAGAGTGGTTGCGGAGTTATTATCATAGGGGAGGGAGATCAGTACTGATGCCCATAATTAATAATTGCTCAATTCACGACCACTATGAATTCAGCAATGTGGACTTGAGCGTGGTTCCCCATCATAAAATTAATATATGTTTCAATATGATCCACACGGCTCAATATGATCCTCAATGAGATAAACGTCATGTGTAGGGTCTCCGATTACGAGGGCACTGTGAAACTTCATGCGGTTTATGAGGATTCGCAGAATATACATCTAGTTCTGGAGCTGTGCAGCCTAGGAGATCTGTTCCAAACGGTTATGCAGAGAGGCGGCCGTTACAAGCCTGATGATGAATTGGAAGCTGCCATGATATTCAAGCAGATGATGGAGAGCATTTTGTATTGCCATGCAAAGGGTGTTGTTCATAGAGATATCAAACCCGAAAACATATTCTTGACAGGAAGCCTCACGCATCCAGTCGTCAAGTTGGGTGACTTCGGTCTTGCTACGCTCTTTCCAAAAGGTATGATCATATTTTTAATTTCAGACTTAATGCAATCGAGTTTAGATTTTCGGTAGTTATTTTACAAATATATTTTGTAATTTTGAAAAGAATAGTACTGTAAATTTGATCATTCAGATTTATTCTTTCTCTTAAATAATTATCATAGGTGGATAAATTGGTTGAAAAATATTGCGATTTCTTTCTCTTAAATAATTATCATAGGTGGATAAATTGGTTGAAAAATATTGCGAAATTGCAGGAGGTAAACTTCTGTATGATAAAATGGGAACCCCAGCCTACGTGGCTCCCGAAATTATGAATGGACAAGGATATACAGAGAGCGTGGATATTTGGAGCGCTGGAGTGTTGCTGTATGCCATGCTGAGTGGTACATTCCCATTCCATGGTGACAACTTCTTGGAACTCAAATGTAAGATTTTGAAAGAAGATGTTGATCTCACAAATGGTGTATGGGACAAAATCTCCGTGCTGGCCAAAGACCTCATCTCACGCATGCTCGTTAAAGATCCACAACACCGCTTGAATGCTACACAAGTCTTGAGTAAGTAACACTACCATAATCGTTATCTCATTTTAGCACAGATGATGAATTAACCTCTCTTCTTTTTTATATTATATTAATGGATGGGATGGCCTAATTTGTTACAGGGCACCCGTGGTTGAATTTTGAGACCACACAAAAAATGCACGTGATAGCAGAAATGTGATTGCCAATCACAGTTTAATGATTCACAAAGTTGAATGAATGTTTTCAAATTGTTCTCAAAGTTTTACTGGGAAGGAGTCCCTACGCATTTGAAATTATAAGCTTGTCGAATTCAGTACTTGTGGGTAGAGAACATGGCAGTAACAATTTGCCTTCCTCCACAGATTCTCATAGATACAAAAAGCTTCTCTGGCTTGTAACTGATTTGATTGAAATCAAAATTGTACATAATACTTGTGGGTAGAGAACATGGCAGTAACAATTTGCCTTCCTCCACAGGTTCTCATAGATACAAAAAGCTTGTCCGGCTTGTGACTGATTTGATTGAAATCAAAATTGTACTTAATACTTGTGGGCAGAGAACATGGCAGTAACAATTTGCCTTCCTCCCCACGTTCTCATAGATACAAAAAGCTTGTAAGAAGATTGGTCTGGCTTGTAACTGATTTGATTCAAATCAAAACTGTAAGTTTCCAACATGAGAAGGCCACCATTCATTATTTGCCGTTTTCAAATAAAAGCATCGATGAATTGTACATGCAATAATTATTGCACATGTAAGACACACCGCTATATTTACCATGCAACCAAACAATATCCAATATCCAATAGCAGTTTTAATGTCTTTTTGGATTTTCTTTTACTGTCCCTTACTGATTAAACCTAAATAAAATAGAAATTGATTATGTTACAATTATTTTCAATATTTTTATACGATGTACTAATTCGTTCATGATAATTGTACATGCAAAATTATATAAATTAATTGGTATATGATTATGTCACAATCATTTTCAATATTTTTATATGATGTACTAATTCGTTCATGATAATTGTATATGCAAAATTATATAAATTAATTGGTGTTGTGATAATGGTACATGTAATATTATATAAATTAATTGGAATTTGTGATAATTTTACATGAAACATTATATAAATTAATTGGTATTTGTGTTCATAAAATTCTATAAGAATGTAAAATAAATTTACAAAAATAACAAACAAAAACAATATCACACCCTAGCAATCATATCCACTACCTAAATGCATAAGACAAACTATATTGATGGGTCCAGCCCCCTTGTCACACATACCAACATTAATAAAAGGATTATGAATGGATTTAAATGGTGAGCAGTTTGATTAAATGTGATATTTGTTCATTCAGCGGATGATTACAATGATTTAATATTGATTTGGGTTCTCGCACTTATGATTTGTACCCGCGCCACTGGTTATTGGACAAGTGTCCACTCCTCAGAAACTTCACTCCCGCTTTGGTAAGAGGTCCTCAAACCCTATCTCCCAGTCATTTTGCTCGTCGAGCTGTTGAGGTTGAGGGTTTCGCAGTATGGTTCTTCTGTGCGGTTTTCTCTGTAAAATGTTATGTTGTCTCTGGTATTCTGGCTCGGCCCTTGACCTGGAAACTTATTTGGCTTCTCCGTCTGGTAAGGGACTCTTATTGATGCTGGTTTTTCCTTTGTTTGTTTCTTTGTCTAGCGCTTAATCTCTCCACTGAGTTATGGACAGTAGCTTGCTTGTAAGGATTTGGAACCTTTCTGTGTACAAGGTTCATACTGGTTATTTTTCTAGACTATGTGACTACTCTTGTCTTGACTTCTTCTGTGCAATTGTTCGTTGGGTTCCCTGGTTACATTTCTCTATTTCGTGGACAGGTTGCGGTCTCAAGGTCTTCGGCTTCGGTTTCTACTGCAATGTCAAGGTAAGACTTCATCCCCTGCTATGAGTCCTTTCTCCTCTTCACACTTTTATCTAATACACTTTCTCCTTCGTGAGCAGAGTGACCCTTAGTGACTGCGATGTAGGTGCCCTGTCTCTGTAAGGTAAATTCAAACCCTTGTCTCGGTATTTTCTTTTAGTCTCTTCTTTCTCTGCCACATAATGCTCACAAATTTCTGTTGGTGTTTGTCGTTGCAGGTTTTTTTTTGTTCTGGAGGGTTTTGGTCTCAGTTTCTCAATGTGTTGGCTAGACCTGGGTAGGGTCACTCCTTATTATTCTTGTCACTTGTTTTATGTTCCCCGTAGACTAAGGTTACAGTAGCTTGTTATGATGACTTATGACCGATCGACAGTATGTAGTCGAGGTCCGTTAAACTTGCATTGTTTATTTTATGGGTAGTTGTTGTAGGTTTGGAATACAGCTATGGTTTCTGAACCCGTCTGCTATGATAAACTCGTTGAAACTTGTACAATATTATTCGCATGGATGGTTTGTATATTGAACAGAGATTTGTGACTGAGGTTTCGTGATTATTTTGTAAATAAAACGAAGAGGGTTTATTCTTCAGAAATACCTGTGTGACTCTTCTGTCCTTATTGTTCGAAATGCATGGGACTTATCTCTGTCTTTGATGCTCGAAATGTATAAAAACTCCAGGAATCCTCTGTGCTCTTTTGATTGATAATTTCTGGAACTGTATGACCTTGTTTCTATAGTGTCCTCCGTAATTATGTTTGCTAACTTGCTTTGATTTATTAACTTGTTTTAATCAACACAAATAGAACCATATATGTGTATATGCTTGTGGAATAAGAAACCAGAGAATGTGCATTCCATGAATTAGGCAATTTAACAGGATGATAAATAGACAGTTACAGGATATTAGAAAATAGATTGTGTGCTCAAAGATATTTTATTATATTTCTCCTACTCAAAAATTCAAACCTCTTACAATTGCATTCTGTCTCTTTTCAATAATTGTCTCGAAACTATTTTCTCCTAACTGCTATTGGTTACATTATGTTTGTTACATTTTTTAGTTCAAAAACTATTTACTGTCCTACGTTACAACTTGTAAAAGTTGACATGAAAATAAAAATAATTATTTGCAACAGTTTCACTAATTAATCCTCTACCTTCCTAAATATTGTTCTTTACTAAATTAAAATAACACAAAAAAAAAACTATAGTGTTCACTTTGCAATTTCCTTCTCAATCCTCTTAGAGACCAAACAGCCTTCTATCATGATGACCCGTCAGCTAGATTCTCCTGAATCAGGCTCCCAGGGTAAGAAAAATTCATGGCTTCGTTCCATGAGCTCCTCCACAGAATAACCTGCCTTCTGTATCTGCGCCGCGTCGAGCCACAAACTGTCCTCGATTGGATGGTTCTTCCACTTAACAAGGTATCATAGATACTCCTTCCTGCGAGTCCTCTTGGCCACCTGTGTGTCGAGAATCTTCTCGACCTCATGGGGTTGAGCCGAAGGCATGTGCCTCATCCAAGAACTGCCTCCAACTTGGGTGTCCCATTTCGGCCGTACCACACTGTCATCTTCCAGGTTGGCAATATATGGGAAAATGTTTGCCACGTTGAAAATAGGCGATATGCCTATAGCTGGTGGCAGCTTTATTTCATAAGCATTGGTTGAGAATTTACGCAAAATCTTATAGGGACCAATCTTCTTAAATTTCAGCTTGTTATATGTGCCCTTAGGAAACCGTTCTTTGCGTAAGTGCGCAAGGACTTCATCACCTACATTGAATTGTACTTCTCGTCGTTTTAGATCTGCCTGTTGTTTATATTTCTGAATGCTGTCCTATAACTTTGATTTCCCTTGTTCATGTAGTTCATTCATCGCTTTGGCAAAATCTTCCCCATCAACACTTCTCTTCTCCAACTTTCCCAGATCCTGCAACTCATGTACTCCACGAGGATACGTACAGGGCCTGAAATGGACTGTGTCTATTGTTGTGGTTCAGTGAATCATTATAAGCGAATTCTGCCAGAGCGAGCGCACGATCCCACAACCGTGAAGTTTTCCCAGTCAAGCTCCATAACAAGTTCCCCAAACTCTTGGTCACCACTTCTCTTTGCCTGTCAGTCTACAGATGATATGCAGAGCTAAATTTCAATTGTGTGTCCAACTTCTTCCATTGGGTGCGGCAAAAGTGTCTCGTGAATTTTATGTCCCTGTCAAAAATAATAGATCTAGGTAGGACGTGTAATCTAACAACCTCCGTGAAAAACAGGTGAGCTACGTGAGTGGCATCACTAGTTTTTCGACAACGGATGAAATGCACCATTTTCGAAAATCTTTCTACCACCACCATCACCGAGTCATAACCTCACTGTATTTTAGGTAGTCCTAAGACAAAGTCAATGCTTATTGAGTCCCATGGTCTACTTGGAACAGGCAGTGGTGTGTAAAGTCCAATGTTTTGATTATGTCCTTTCACCAATTGGCAGACTTTACATCTACTCACATATCGCTACACATCCCTTCGCATTCTTGGTCAGTAATAGAAGTGTCCAATTTGATCCAAAGTTTTGTCTATGCCGAAATGTCCAGCTAGACCTGCGCTATGCTTCTCCCATATATTATTTTCTCTCATCGAACAATGAGGAATACATAATTGTCCCCCTATAAACAATAGTTCCTCCTGCAAGTTGTAGTCCAACCATGGACTATTGTTCCTCAGCTAGGGATTTTTACAGGCTTCATAAGCCTCCATGAAATCTCTGTCGGCCTGATACAAGTCTTTCAAATGCTCAAAACCCAGCACTTGTATCGTACTTTCCTCTAAGCGCAAGACTCTTCCACTCAATGCATCTGCCACCTTGTTGGTATGCCCGCTGATGTGTTTCAACATAAAGGTGAACTCTGCAAATACTCAACCCATTTGGCATGCTTGTGGTTCAATTTATGTTGTTGCATCACATCTTGCAGCGCTGAATTATCAGAAAATAACACAAATGCACTCCTTAACAGGTAGTGTCGCCAATGCTTTAGTGCTTGGACGACAACATAAAATTCCTTGTCATAGGATGAATACTTTTGCCTGATTTCGTTCAACTTCTCACTGAAGAATGAAATAGATTCTCTTCTTGGCTGAGTACAACGCCAATAGTTGTACCACTTGCATCGCAGCGAACCTGGAAAAACTTATTAAAATCTGGTCACCTTAAAATTAGCCTTTCTGTAATTTTCCCCTTTAGGAGCTGAAAGCTTTCCTCTGCTACCTTGGTCCAACAAAAAGGGTGACTTGCCTTTTTAATAGTGTCCAACATAGGCACGTAGATTTCACTAAAATTTCTTATAAATTTGCGATAAAAACTCGCCAGCCCATGAAAACTACGTACCTCAAACAAGCTTTTCGAAGATGGCTAGTTAATGATTGGTGCAATCTTTTCTCGGTCCATCTTCAACTCATTTTCTGCAATTACAAAGCCCAGATAAGCCAGTTATCTTTGTACGAAAGTACATTTTTTCAAATTTATTAGCAGTTTATTCTGCTGTAATTTCTCCATCACTCTTCAAACATGTTGAAGGTGCTCCTCCTTAGTCCTGCTAAAAATTAATATGTCATCAAGGTACACTATCACAAACTTGCCAATAAACTCTTTCAACATTTCGTTCATCAATCTCATAAAAGTACTAGGGGCATTACTCAAACCGAATGGCATGACCAGCCACTCATACGACCATTCATTAGTCTTGAAGGCTGTCTGCCACTCATCTACTTCCCTAATCCAGAGCTGATGATAGCCACTATTTAGATCAATCTCCATGAAGTATGCTGCCCCACTTAGACAGTCCATCATATCATCCATCCATGGTAGGGGAAACCTGTACCTAATGGTGATTTTGTTGATGGCCCGTGAATCCGTGCACATCCGCCATTCTCCTCCTTTCTTGGGAGCAAGAACTGTTGGTACTGCGCAAGGGCTCAAGCTTTCCCTTATCAACCCTTTATATAGCAACTCCTGCACCTGTTTCCTAATCTCCTCATTATCTTTGGGGCTCATCCGATATGCTACCTTATTTGGTCGGCTTGCTTCGGGTATAAATTAGATATGATGACTGATGCCTCTTTTGGGAGGCAACTTGTCCAGCAAATCATCAACTACGTTGTCATTGAATTTCTGCAGCATTTCTTGAATTTTTGCAGGCAGATCAGATATTTCTGTGTGCAACAGCAACGTCTTTTCCCTCCTCACAATATCATAGTTCACTTCACTTTCCTCAATTTGTTTCACAAACTGTTTTCCACCTATTAGCAATGCTTTCGTTCCGCTTGCTTCTGTTGTCTCCTCTTCCTTGATGGGTACAAGCGTATGCTTGATTCCATCTTTAACAAACTTGTAGTAGTTCGTTTTCCCATCATGTACTACATTCTGATCATACTACCATGGTCTTCCTAGCAGTATGTGACACACGTCCATTGGCATAATATCACAGATAACTTTGTCTTTGTACCTGCCAATGTGAAATTCAACTTCACAATGTTCATCAACAAAAAGCTCGTAGCCTTTCTATAGCCATGACACCTTGTAAGGGGTGGGGTTGTTAAGCTGCTTCAAACTCAACTTCTCCACCATCTCGGTGGCAACCAAATTATATGTACTCCCACTATCGATGATCAACTTGCAGCATTTTCCGTGTGATTTGCAAACTATCCGGAGTAGTGCTTTCCATTGGGTCTGTTCAGCTGCTTCTTTGGCTGGTTTTAGCAACAATTTGTTCAGAACTAATGCCTCCCCCATTTCTGGTACATTTTCTGCTTCTTGGGGCAGTGCCTCAGCGTCCTTAGGCTGTGCAACAAACATTCCTCTCTGGCCAGCTTGTTCTACTTCAGGGCATTCAAAAGATCTGTGCCCCCACTTGTGGCACCTATAGCACTGGTTATTGGCTCCTCTACCTCAGCGATTCCCTCTTCCTTGCTGATATGGCCTGCCACCTCTAGTGTTGTCTCCTTTTTCTACTGTTCTTGAATCCTTGGAGCTGCTGCCCTCTTCACTATCACTGGTAGTTCATCCTCTGCCATAGGACTGTCCTCATCCTCTTCTGGTTCCCCGTCCTCTCCTAGCATTCTATTTTCTAGTGATCTTTTCCTCGGCCTTCACAGAACTCTGATAGCCTTCCTCTATATTTGTCGGGGAAAGAACTGATTTCATCCAGTGTTTCCAATCTCAAACAATTTACATATCTTGCTGTCTTCTTCGGAGTGTCATCAGTGTAACCAACTCTCAAGTTCACTCGGTAGAATTCTTTTGTATACTCCCTTGTTGTCATCCCCTTTTGTCTTAAATTCTACACTTGTCGATACAATGCAACCTGGTAATCCCTAGGCAGAAATATGTCTTTTAGTTTGGCCACCATCCTCGACCACTTCTTTATCGGTAACATGTTCATCCTTATTCTCTCTGCTTAGACACTATCCCACCATAGGGCTGTGTGTCCCTTCAATTTTGTTACATCAAACTTGACTCTCCAGTCCTCGTTGACCTCTTCAATTTCAAAATAATTGTCCAACTCACTTACCCAGTCCAACAGAACTTCTGTGGACAGGCTGCCATCGTAATTAGGAATCTTTGGTTTGGGCTTGCTGCTGGCCAACAAAACCGACCTCAACAACCTCATCTCTGGTCCTTCCTCATCCGATTCGTCTATTGTAACTATGGCTTCTTCCTCACTATCATCTCCTATTTTTGGATCCCTTCTCCTTCCTGCTTCCACTACCTCCAAACATCAGTAAGGATCCTTATTTATTCCCTCAGTCCTTCATCTGCTGCTCTGCACACACCTCTCCCACATCCTCATCTTCCAACTTCCATATCCTGACACTTTCAATTTCCTGCTCTGATACCACTTGACGGGTCCAACCCCCTTGTCACACTTACCAACATTAATAAAAGGATTATGAATGGCTTTAAATGATAAGCAGTTTGATTAAATGTGATATTTGTTCATTTGGTGGTTGATTACAATGATTTAATATTGATTTGGGTTCCAACATTGATGATTTGTACCCACGCTACTAGTTATTGGACAAGTGTCCACTCCTCGAAAACTTCACTCCCGCTTTGGTAAGAGGTCCTCAAACCCTATCTCCCGGTCATTTTGCTCGTTGAGTTGTTGAGGTTGAGGGTTTTGCAGTATGGTTCTTCTGTGCAGTTTTCTCTATAAAATGTTATGTTGCCTCTGGTATTCTAGCTCAACTCTTGACCTGGAAACTTATTCGACTTCTTTGTCTGGTAAGGGACTCTTATTGAAACTGGTTTTTTCTTTGTTTGTTTCTCTGTCTGGTGCTTCATCTCTCTGCTGAGTTATGGATTATAGCTTGCTCGTAAGGATTTGGAACCTTTCTGTGTATAAGGTTAATACTGCTTATTTTGCTAGACTATGCAACTGCTCTTGTCTTGACTTCTCCGTTGCAACTGTTTGTTGGGTTCCCTGGTTACATTTCTCTGTTTCGTGGATAAGTTGCGGTCTTAGGGTCTTTGGCTTCAGTTTCTACTGCAATGTCAAGGTAAGACTCCGTCCCCTGCTATCAGTCCTTTCTCCTCTTCACACTTTTATCCAATGCACTTGCTCCCTCATGAGTAGAGTGACCCTCGGTGACTGCGATGTAGGTGCCCTATCTCTGTAAGGTAAGTTCGAACCCTTGTCTCGATATTTTCTTTCAATCTCTTCTTTCTCTGCCATAGAATGCTCACAAATTTATGTTGGTGTTTGTCATTGCAGGTGGTTTTGTTTTGGAGGGTTTTGGTCTGGGTTTCTCGGCGTGTTAGCTAGACCCAGATAGGGTCACTCCTTATTATTCTTGTCACTTGTTTTATGTTCATCGTAGGCTAGGGTTATAGTATCTTGTTATGATGACTTGTGACCGACCGACAGTATGTAGTTGAGGTCCGCTAGACTTGCATTGTTTCTTTTATGGGTAGTTGCTGTAGATTTGGAATATGGCTAGGTTTTCTAAACCCGTCTGCTATGATAAACTCATTGAAACTTGTATAGTGTTATTTGCATGGATTGTTTGTATATTCAATCAAATATTTGTGACTGTATGTATTCATAACAGAGGTTCTGTGATTATTTGGTAAATAAAATGAAGATGGTTTATTCTTCAGAAATACCTGTGTGACTCGTCTATCCTTATTGTTCAAAATGCATGCGACTTATCGTTATCTTTGATGCTCGAAATGTATAAAACCTCAAGGAATCCTTTGCGCTCTTTTGATTGATAATTTCTGGAACTATATGACCTTGTTTCTGTAGCATCCTCTGTAGTTATGTTTGCAAGCTTTCTTTGATTTATTGACCTACTTTAATCAACACATATAGAACCATATATGTGTATATGCTTGTGGAATAAGAAACAAAGAATGTGCCTTCCCTGTATTAGGCAATTTAATAGGATGATAAATAGACAGTTACAAGATATTAGAAAATAGATTGTGTGCTCAGTGATATTTTATTATATTTCTCCTTCTCAAAAAGTCAAACCTCTTACAATTGCATTCTGTCTCTTTTCAATTATTGTCTGGAAACTATTTTCTCCTAATTGTTGTTGTTACATTTTTTTAGTTCAAAAACGGTTTATTGTCCTACATTACAACTTGTAAAAGTTGACATGAAAATAAAAATAATTACTTGCAACAGTTTCACTAATTAATCCTCTACCTTCCTAAATATTGTTCTTTAATAAATTAAAATAACACAAAAAAATGACTACAGTGTTCACTTTGCAATTTCTTTCTTAGTCCTCTCAGAGACCAAACAACCTTCTGTCATGATGACCCGTCAGCTAGATGCTCCTGCATCATATATCCACCATGAAAAATGTATACATTATGCTCTTGTCTACTTTTGTATGATGAAAGATTAAAAAATATAAATGTTAAAAACTATATTCACCATATAGAATGCATACATTGTGCTCTTGTCCACTTTTTTATGATGAAATATTAAGATATATAAATGTTAAATATGTATAATGAAAGGTTAGAAAATTTAAATGTTAAAAACTATATTCACCATGTAGAATGCATACATTGTGCTCTTGTCCACTTCTTTATGATGAAATATTAAGATATATAAATATTAAATATGTATAATGAAAAGTTAAAAAATATAAATGTTAAAAACTATATTCACCATATAGAATGCATACATGATGCTCTTGTCCATTTCTTTATGATGAAATATTAAGAAATATAAATGTTAAAAATACAGTACCATAATTTTTTTTTTTTTTTAATTGATAAAATAATTAATTATTTTTGTATTTTTTTATATAATTTAAAATATAGTTTATATAGTTATTAATTGCTATCTTGCTTTCATTTTTTATATCTTTGATTCTGAAAAATAAATAATATAATTTAAATAAATAAAATAACTGATTATATAATTTAATTGTATATTAATTATGTATAAATTTGGAATTTTTGTTTTTTCTTTAAATAAAATAAGTGTTTTTTAAATTTTATAGAGATATAACAATATATTTTTTTGAATCACGGGTAACAAGAAAATGAACATTGTGGAGATAAGAAATAATTTTTATGAGCTTTGGAATGAAACCAAGCGTTGGTCAATTACCAAAACATCTTGGGATGAAAGACTCTATCACCCTTGCAATACTAATAAGGTTGAAGATGAAAAACATTTTCTCTTGGATTGCCCTACTCTTACTCACATCCATTTTTATTTCTAAAACCTCTACCACATTTCCAACCTTCTTAATTTGATAAGTGACCAAAACTATAGTGATCTAGTAACACTTATTTCCCTTCTTTTCTTTCTTATGCTTGGATAAACCCTATTGATTTTAGTGGACTTTAATTATCATCATCACCATCATCACTTTTTAATATTTTTATTTATATAATTTCAAATACACTTATCTTATAATATTTATATATTTTTAATAAATAAAAATTATAAATATATAAATTTTTATTTGAAAAGTTAATCATAAGTTCTTAGAATTAAGTGCTAGAAAAATAATATAAGAATTGATAATTTTTTTATAATATATAATTATTTATAAAAATTATCTACAATTATTTAATAATAAAAATAATTAAGTGATCCTCTTAGTTTTGCATGTAATATTATATAAACTAATTAATGATTTTACTTTATAAAGTTATAAAAGACAATAAATACGTCATTAAAATTTAAAATTTGAAATCAATAGGATTAAGAAATCAACTCCACCTACTTTAGGCTCAAGCTCACACTTCAACTAGAGGGGGCTCCCTCAAGTGTTACCAGGCTAATTGATTGTTCATGGCAATGAACATTAGCCTTTTGAGCAATGTGTCCAGATTTAAGGGTTTTGAGAGGTGGTTGCTTAGGGTTTCAAATCCTTGCTTAAAACAGAAAAAACAGTCCAACCAACCCTATTTCAACCAAATATCTTTCCAAATTTTAATAATTTGAACAATGTTTATGCTGGTTTGTTCAATCTTGCATTAGATACTGCTAAAACCATTGTTATGTTCCCCGTTATTTCACCATTGGATAAGCAATTTTTGGTTCCATAGAATCTCTTCTTGCTAGTGCCTTTTCTTGAACTATGTGATAACTCATGCTTCTTCAACAATTAGCTCATCCAACCTTCCATGGAGGATGGATTATTTTTGGATAGCTTCCACGCAAGCTTCAAGGTCTTTCTTGACAAGGAGAATATTTCCAAATTTTTCTTTGTTCCAGGAATTGCGTTGGATTTTTAAGTATTTGAGTTTCTGCTAAAATTGATACATAATGGTCCCTTCAATGTTATTTTCTTCCTTCTACCATTACTTAATGTTTTCCTAAAATTGTGGGTGTTGAATCTAGAACCCTTCTAAATGAAAAGGTCCATTCCTTGGATGGGCCTTATTGTTCATATCCAACTATAATGACTAGTGGTCCGATTGCGACGAGGAAGAATGAAGGGCTCAATGAAGATGTCTCAAAACTTTACGTTCTTGGAGAGGAGCTACTTATCCATACATGTGATTGTTTATTGAGTTCACCCTCTACAATTATTCCAAGTGTGTAAGCCATTGATTCTATCAAGGTCTAGCAAGTGGGTAGAGTCCATTGTTTCCTAGAAAAGGATGAATTTTTCTTCCATTTTGGATTCCCACCTTTTTCTCAAGATATTTAATTATATTAAATCCATTTCCCAAGATCTAGGGCATCAGGGAGATTAAGAGGTTGGTTTTCTTGATGGACTAAAGGAATTTATTTTTTTCTCTATAGATCAAGGGACCATAAACAATTGAGAGAAAACATATTTCAAATGACTATAGCATTTGGAATTGGATAGTCAAGATCTCGAAAGAAGAAAACATACTTAGGATCATGAACTCTTGTGAATTATATATGATATTAAGCCAACTAATTGTCTCGGGGTGTGTATTGAAACCAACTGGTAGTTATGCCCCCACTTCTTTACTCATTGGTTGACGGTATTACCAGACATCTTTGTTTCATGGATCAACATGATTTTTCAATTCTTGTTTCTCAATTTTACTTTCGAAAGCCTTTTTTATATATGTACAGTTAAAGCCTATGATGTTTCGGGAGACAATTTTCAATGAGTAGGAATGG
The DNA here is from genome assembly GCA_000404065.3 of Pinus taeda. Classification (NCBI taxonomy): domain Eukaryota; kingdom Viridiplantae; phylum Streptophyta; class Pinopsida; order Pinales; family Pinaceae; genus Pinus; species Pinus taeda. Next base: position 1,705 of record APFE030120347.1, on the reverse strand, counting down.
GTTTGGAGGGATAGACCTCTAAAATAAGTTTGATTCTACCTGAGTTAACTAATATTTCTCCTTGTTCCTTCAATATTTTTGTTGGTTTAACTTTCTTCTTTTTTTCCTATCCTCTCTATGTGGCTGAGCAATCTCTTTTAGGGTGGGACATGAACTCCAAGTGAGTTTAAATTGGATTCTAATTATGTAGACCTTTTAGCGTGTTTCCAAGACTTAAGGAAAGCTTTGCTAAGAATATTGACTTGATGTTATGGAATGGAGCTTGGGTATTTTCCATTATAAAAAAATTCAAGTTTGGGGTGGTCAAGGGCATCTATATACATGTCATTTATCTCTTCATTATGCAGGTTTGGATTGGGATTTGTGGTTGGGGACTATTACGGAGTGGGATCAGAGGGGGTAACTGGGGTGGGATGAGGGGTTTCTAAAGAATATTGGGACCAATAGCATCAGGAATATTTTGTTGTATGGGAGAGGAGTATATGGGTTGGGGCATGGAGGAGAGTGAGGCAAGGGGTTCCAAACTCTTACAAGTGGTAGGGGTTTTCCTTGTCAGTGGAGTCAATGAAGGGTGTTTAAGGCCTTGACAATGACCCATGAGCTTGGAGAAGCCATCTTACTCTTCAGTCTAGGATGGTTCAACCAGGGTTTTTGAACCAATAATGGGAAAAATTTGTAGAGGTTCCCATATTCATGGCAACAATGAAATCTAAAAGGAATATTCTCGTAGTCGAGGGTTTATTTCCACAATTTATCTTGGTAGAAAATCTTGTTGGGTTTAGGTATGGGTTTTGAGATGTTCATGTAAACACATATATGAGTGTAAGAGATGCACCTTGCTTTCTTGGTAGCCTTCAATATTTTGAAAAAGTGCCCCACAAAATTTCCAATTATGCAAATCTTATCCCAAAATTTTGTAGCTATAGTGTCCCTTCTTGGTGAGATAGCTTTGATGAAAATTGGAGAGGGTGATTTTGATGCTGTGATATAAATATTATGCATGTCAGAATTATGTATATGCTTGTATGCTATAGACCTGGTTTAGGTCACACGATTGCTATATGCTTATGATAAACATTGATTTTGGTAAAGACTAATTTTGCTTAAGTGAATATTATCAATGTTTTCTCTTTTGGTATCCTAGCTTGGACATAGGTGTATGACATGGATGGTGATCCAAGATTGAGACACATAGTTCCATCAATGATCATGGTTATGTGGAACATATGGTTAATTATGATTTATGCATGATACATGATTTTATGATTATATATGCTTAATCTCGTATTAAGCAGGATGTGTTAGGGGACTTTGTTATTTGTGAACAAGGATGGTCAAATTATAAATGATTGTGGAAGTCATGTGGAATTCATGGTACGTGATTTGTATGATTATATATACTTGGTCTTATACTGAGCAGGATGTGACAAGGGGCATGGTTATTTGAAAACAAGGATGTTCAAGTTATAAATGATTGTGGACGTCATTTCTTCAAAACCAAAAATATTGTGGAATTCATGCACAATTCTTGTTCTTGGAACAAGACCTTAATAATGAACCGTTAGATGGGTATCGGCTCAGAATCAGTACCTTAAGGTGAAGCACAAAGTTTCAAAGAAAAGTAGATAAGAAGGCATCAGGGAGATTAAGAGTTTCATTTTCTTGATGGACTGAAGGAATTGATTTTTTTCTCTAGAGAGCATGG
>APFE030120346.1:0-17490 GCA_000404065.3 Pinus taeda | reverse complement strand
TATAATCTGGACACATGCGCCGTGATCCATCCTTCTTGTGCACCAATACTACTGGAGCAGAGAAAGAACTTTGACTCGACTGAATTATACCAGCCTCTAGCATTTATGCAACCATATGTTCAATTTCACTCTTTTGGGCATAGGGATATCTGTATGGCCTGATGTTTGGAGGAACACTTCCTGGAATTAGATGAATAGCACGATCATGGTCATGCATAGGTGGGAGACCTTTGGGAGTCTCAAATACCTTGGAATGATTGTCCAAGACTTTTTTGAGATCTGGAGAAATAGATGATTATGATGTGGAAACATCTAGCGAACATAATTGTGCATTTACACCTCTTTGTTCTTTTTTTAGAAGCTTTGTCATACCATTAGAGCTGATTATCTTTCTTGGTTTCCCTGCAATACCCCTTAATTCAACTTCCTTTCCTTCCATAGAAAATTTGATGAAAAGTTCTTGAAAATTGAAGCTATTGTACCCAAGGATTGTAGCCATTGGACTCCTAGTACAACATCATCGCCTCCCATTGGAATGGAAAGCATTGGGCTAGTTAGTATATATTCTCCCATGGATAGCTTGATATTATGGCATTTTCCAGAGCAATTTATTGTTTCTCCATTTGCAGTCATCACTTGACACTCTGGTGCTGGATATAGGAAGCAATTCAATTCTTTTGCTACCTTACAATGAATAAAATTGTGGGTACTTCCTGAATCAATCAACACTATTACCTTTTTCTTCTTGATTTGTCCTTCTATCTTAATGGTTTGAGAAGTGGTAATTCTTGCCAATGCATTACAAGATATGGTCGGATTCATTTCTTCTTTATCTAGGCTTTGTTCTTGGAGTATATCCTCTTCTTTTGACCCTTCTTGCTCCTTTTCTTCTTCCTCTTCACAATCTATGTAGAATAATTTCTTCTCAGCACACTTATGACCTTTAGTGTATTTGCTATCACAACTGTAACAAAGCCCTTTTGCTCTTTTTTCTTCCAATTGTTGTGGTGTCAACCTTATAGGTTGTGGAAGACTAGCGGCAACAACACTTCCGTCTTTATAGATGTGAGTGGTATGCTTCCTGGTTGCCATAATTTTGCTTTCCATTTTTCTTGCTAACCTAAATGCCTTTTCTAATGAATCATGTTCCCAAAGGCGAACATGATGTTGGATATTATCCTTTAAAGACCCTATGAACACATCAATCCTATGCTCCTCTAGAATATTTTTTACCCTTATGTTCAATTTTTGGAACTCCTCAATGTGCTCCATTATTGAACCCTTTTGTTTGAGACTTATCAATTGGCTAAAAAAAGTGTTGCTTTTTGTATCCTCATAATGTGCTATCAATTCTTCCGTAAAAATTGCCCAAGTGATAAATTGTTTACGAGAGCAAAGCGATTGATACCATACAAACTGATTTGTTCCAAATATAAAGTTGCCATACGTACCTTTTGTGTGTTTTGCACATTATTGAGATCGAAGAATTGCTCCATCTGTAATATCCATGTTGCGGGATCCTTGCCATCAAACTTCCTCGTATCGATTTTTGGAATATGGTGGTCTTCGATCCAACATTAGCGTCTATGGAATCATGATTAACATTTCTTTTATTCTCATCATGAGTTTCCTTTACTACCCTTTCACCATTAGTAAGCATTTCTTGTAGAAACTTTGTTAAATCTGTCTTCAAATCTTCCATGTTTGTCTTCAAATCTATCTTCAAATCATCCATCTTAGCTTCTACGCCTTTCTTTAAACAGTCCATCTTAGCTTCTACGCCTTTCTTTAAACCATCCATCTTATCTTCTACTTCTTTCTTTAAACCATCCATCTTAGATTCTGTTCCTTTTTGTGCAAGGGACAATTGTTGCACTTGGTCTTGTAATTTTGATATATCATGTTGCATTTCTTTCTCTTCTTCATGAGTCATGCTAGAGCTTTCAGGTTTCTTACTAGATGTTTGCATTTTCTTTCCTCGGGGCATCAATTACCGATAATAATGCTCTACTATGCCCTTTGAATTCCTTCAAAATAAATTTCAAACCAATCTTAAGCAAAATTTTTAAAAGAATCTACACGCCTTTTTTCACTTTGTAGGAGCTCGATATTGCCTCTGATGTATCTTTGTACATTCAAATCATCCAGTTCTGAAATTGTGACCTGCAGTAGCCCTCTGTGTCCTTTTTCCAATGCCACCAGTCTGATCCAAATTGGATTCTCCAAGGAAGAGTTATGCGAAATCTTCCACAATGACCTGATTATAGACTAGTTCAATAGAGCGAACTTGTACGACATGCCACGAGTCACTGTTTCGACCTTTGGCTCTGAAAAATATATACAGGAAACTGCAATCCATCCTCTTTCTATACCTTCTTACGAAATTTCAATCCGATGCTTAGAGAGAAAGTTATGACGATTTTCCTCAGGTCACTTGTTTGGAATGTAATTCAGGACTCTGCAAAAAGACCAACTTCCTCAGATCATATCTCCGCAAATATAGCGCGAAAAGCTCTGAAATTCGGACCCGAGCTTCAGCGCGATGTCTTCTCAAATGGGTTTTTTTTTTTAGCTTCTGAAACATCGCAGAAAAAAAGTTATAGCGAAAATTCCATGATGACCTGTTTAGAGCAGCGAAACCCTAGAATCCAAAGCTCTGATACCAAATGTTATGAAACCAGCTCAAGAAAAGATAGAAAAGATAGATCAACGCCTTAGAATTCAGCCTCTTCAAGGGGCAACCTCCTTTACATTACATAAATGAACAATTCTTGCATGATACAAATGACAAAACCTCATTTCTATTAGGAGTCTAATGGAGTCACAATATAACTCAGCCGACCTAACAATAATAATATAAATCCACAAAAATAACAATAAAGGGATTCTATGGGGCACAGTAATAACAATATGGGGATAATAGGGGCACAACAATATTAATAAGGGGTACAATTACAATAGTAATGGGGTAATCACTAGTATTATAGGGACCCAACAAATAGCAAGTACAACCAAAAACAAATATATAGAAGCATGAAGTTAACTATACCGAAACCATATCAATACAATGGAAGCATTTAAACATTCAAACTTTAAACATTATATACCTAAACCTAATTAGGTTCATAATCAATAAAGGTTACATGCAAGGGTTTGTCATAAATCCTATACTTCATTTTTCGAGGCACAAAGCCTTACAAATCAAATAATAACCAATCATAGCATGATACATCTAAGGATTTAACAATATACTCTATGATATAATCTACTACGATTTGTTCCAAACCTTATTATTTCATCATCAAAACATATCAATAATATCATCAAATCTTAGAACATCAATTACTACTAGGGTTCTGTTACAAACCCTAGATTTTACAAACTAAAACATGAGCATCAACAATTAAGTTAGCATACTCACATATACATATCTGAGATTTCATTAGCATATCACAACAATCTCTACTAGGTAAACAAAAGACACAAACATCAATACATTAAAGTTAGATATACAATAACCTTGAGGAGGCTAGGGTTTCGATCAAACATACAAACATACACCTAGGGTTTCATTCCTAGGAACTTACTATAGTTATTACAAGGTTTTTTTCATAAACCCTCAATTACTAAACCCTAAAAATCTAGTGTTTCATTATGTAACTTATACATTAACAACAAGCCCTTAAGGACTAGGGTTTTTACCAAGACATTATCAAAACCCTAAAATTTTAAAAGAATAGGATTTCACTATATGTTCTAGACTTTATAAACGACCATTAAATAGACAAAGGTTCCAATATTAGCATTGATATACCCTTAGGTTAGGGTTTTACAATGAACCCTAAGAGTTTACGGTTTCACAAGAATGATCAAATGGAAAAATAATGATGGTAGATCTACTGATTAATCACCCTAACACAAATCTTAATGATTTAAAATCCTAAACATCAAAGAGTTAGGAATATAGAGTAGATCCAATATTAATCATAAAAACATGTGATATGTAAACATACCTTGAGTTGCTCCTTTTACAAACCTTGTAGGGTTTCGTTATTGAAGGACTCCCTCTTAGCATCTTTATGGTTTATTTACATATGAGTCAACTTGTGCTCAAGGATAAAACTTTCTATTCCTAAGATTAACATGTCTACCATATCTTTTCTTCCTTCAATATATACCTGCAATATTTATTGACAAGCACAACCAAAATTTACAAGTACAAGAGCGAGATGATAATGAATTCCTAAGATTTTTTAGTACAAACCATAGCTAGTTCTAAATCATTTAGTTTTTATCTTCCAAAGGATTGTCATATACCTTAATATTACATACCTCAATCTTCTATGCTTGAAAGTTTGATGCTTTCTAGTAAACTGTAGACATGGTGTTAGATGAGTTAAGCACAAAGAAACAAAACAAACAATACCTGATTTTCATGGGATCCTCAAATCTACTTCCAAAAGATGATGTAAGACAAACATGTTCTTCATTGCAGAGAACAACTTCCTTCCTTGAGACAGATATGCCGAGAATGCTTGTTTTCAATGATAAACTAAGTATCAAAATTTTGTTCACTGACAGTTCGATTGTTCTTTCTTAACTTCTTGTAGGTTCTCAAATAGACTCCTTTTATTTTTACTTCTGGCCAATTTAATATATTTTTAAACAATAGGGAAATACTGAGATTTTCTTAGATCTTAAAAGGATAGACTTTTTTGTGTTACTGGAAGGTTTCAGTTCTCCTAAATAAATGTGCCTAGGTTTTGTTTTTTTTTTTCACACGAATCTTGGTTTCTTCAATTATTGAGGTGATCATAGATTTCTAGAGCCTTTAAATACTTCGGTCTTGGTTCATTTTATTGCTAATTATATGGTCCACAGAAGATATTTTGAGACTGAAATTTGGTCATCTTAAGTTTGTACAAAACTACAAACTTTGGACCATACATATTTTCTAAATCATTTTTGTTTCAGAGGTGATTTCTAGACTTCAGTTTTTAAGTACATAACGCCCCTTTGCCTTGCAAGAAATTCGGCCTTAAAGGATCTTGTAATCTATATCTTCGATTTTCCAGAAAGATGTTTTCATCTTCTCTTAATACCCAGGTCTGCGACTACAATTATTTTGACTTATAGAGTTTCCCAGAATTGGAAATAGTTTGACTTTTAGAAATAGTACAAATAATTCCATTTTCCTTCACATACTTGCGATCTTCACATTGCCATCTTACTTCTTTCCTTAACTCTGATACCATGTTGAGAAATACATTAGGCAACAAATTAGGGTTTTACTTTAGTTGATTTCTATTATTATGACATTATCTTGTGATATTTAATTATTAGTTCTTCTTCTCTTCTTACCATCACGACTAATTCCAATCAATAAATAAAATAGGACAGAAGATGTAGCCACACATCCAGGGGAAAACCCCTAGATAAGGGAAACCAAATGAAGAACTCTTCCTTCAGTGGATTCAAAATAAGTTGAGATGACCAAGACCTTTATTACCTAGACCAAAGGATCCTTCCATCCATCAAGTCAACCTTGTTCCTACGTGACATATCATGCTTCAGTTTTGAGTCCTGTATTCACTATCTCATTTATGCAAATATGTGATACCTCAGTCCCATAAAACTTTGGTCCTTAAATACTGTGATACCTCAATTCATTCCTATGATCATACCATGGTTTTGATCTCATAGTCTGACAGAATTCGATCTTGTGTTCATGCTATGCTTCGTTCCTACAATTTGTCATGCTTTGGTACTATAATAGTTTAGTGCCTCGATCGTGCAATCATCTTGTAATATCTCAGTGCTTTGACCCTGCAATCATTACTTCGATATTGTAGAAGATCCGAATCATCCTTCCTTGCTATCTCTGCAGTATATATGAACCTCTGCAATATCCAAACCTTTGTGATATCTGAACCTCAGTAATCGAGTTCACATGGGTATTTATAGTTGTTTCTGAATGTAAATGAGCTGACATGAATAATTTGTGGAAGCTGACTTGAAGAGAATCAATCTAGAAGCAGAATTGCAAGGTGACTTGATGGAGGAGGTTTTGACATGAAAAAATATATTTTTATCTTTGACACCATGAACCCAAGAAGAGATTCTTATATAATAAACTTGACTTTGACTTGAACAAAAATCCTAGAAGCCTATAATGGAGGCTTGACCTATGACCATTGACCCAAGCATGAAATCCATGCTTTAATAAGTCAATTTAATAATAATAATAATAATAATAATAATAAAAAATTCCCTTGACAAATATATTACATCATGACTCAAGTACAATTATGAAGACTGACACTAGTTACACTCTTCAACGTTAAGAGGGAGTGTTGAAAAATGTGTAACTAGGTTCGGTCTTCATAAATATGAAATGTAATTTTGAATCTTGTATATTGTAAAATGAAAAAATAAATTATTATTATTGTTTTTGTAGCATGGGTTTCATGCTCAAGTTCTTTTATTTTAGAGGTCAAGCATCCATTGAGTGCTTCTAGGGTTTGTCCTAGGGTCAAGATGTCAAAAGAGTCATTATCATATGAAGAAGATCTTATCGGGAACATTGTAACTTGTAAAAATATTTATTTTTGTTTTTAAAGGAGTCAAAATACCCTCCAAGACCAAGTCGACTTGTTAGCTAAGAAGTCGACCTAAATTAGGGTACTTTGTCTGCCTTGGAAGCCTATATATAGGAGGGAACTCGACCTCCTAGGATCATCATTCATCCTCTCATCATTCAAGCAAAGAATAAGAAGAAGAAGGGCAGTGAAGAAATAAGGACGAAAAGACAAGTATTTGGGTTGTTTTCTCTCTCTCTTTTCACACGTGCGAAGGAAGGAGGCTAGGATTTTGTTGCTGCAAGATCGAATTTGAGGGAATTGCAGAAAGAAGGTCGAAGGAAGGTATACTAGGTCATCCTCAAGCTCTAGAAGAAGGAGAAACCCAAGTGAAGGTCAAAAGAAGCTTTGGAAGCCCTAATCTTCTCACACATGTGAAGGCAACAACTATTATTGGGCGCTGAAAAGGTTAGACGTGCAGTAAAGTCTGAAATTTTGTAGCTAGGGTTCGACGTTGTGTTGCTGGAAGAGATTTGATTGGGTTTGACTTGGACAAGAGAAGCACATCATCAAGAAGGTCGAACTTGGTCTTGGTCTAGAGGTATAGGAATTCGTCATTTGAAGAATCTATAAGAAGAGAAGGGATTTGTGGGTTTTTCCTCTCAAGTGGAGAGGTTTTTGTTTGGACTTGCTACCTATATCCTGTGTTCTTGTGTACTATTTGTTTTGGTAGCTATTTGATGATAAGAACAACATAATAATATGAGAAGAAACCAATAAGTAAGAAAAAGTAAAAAGGCATCACAAACAATTATCAAGTTTAAGAGAAATCATCTTAACTATAGCCCTTTAGATTTTTCAATGCCGACTTGGTTTTGGGAGTCCAAAAATGACATTTTAAAATCAATTTTAATGTTTCTTCTTAATACAATGTTCCCATAAAGGTCTTATACATATGACAAGGATTATGTTGACTCAATAAACCCTAGAGCATGAAGAACATGCTTGAACTAACTAACAAAAAATAAAATAGAGTATGAAACACATGCTTTCAAAATTATATTTTCTCTTTGTCCTTTTCCATTTACAAATTATACAATATTAATTATGAAGACCGAGCATAGTTACATTTTCCAACAATTGCTCCAAACCAACAATTGCTCCCTTGTTTGGATTGTTGCTTCTTCAATCATAAGGGAGTGTCCCTAGTGTTTATGCACTATCAATACTATCAACCCTCTCTACATTTCTTATGTTCATGAGATCATGTTGATTTTTTGATATGATTAGATCTAGTTTGTAATCTAATTTTCCTTCTTGGAAGGGAAAAACATACCGTATTTGTTTGGTTGTGCATGTGTGTAAGTGTTGAGACTAAGGAGTTGGAGTAGGATCTCTGGATAAGAGAAAGGCATTCAACTACCAAAGCATGTTTTCTATCTTCATTAGCATGCATAGATCTTAAGGTACATCTTTATCCCAACCATTTTCATTCCATGAAATGATTGTGTCAGGGAAAGAGTAACTCTAGGAATCTAATTTATTTTTTCATTAAGATAGAACATGGATATATACATGGAGAGGAAGACTATTGGGTTTCATCTCCCATTGTCTCTTCATCCTCCAATTCCCTTTATTTTTCTATTTACAATATTTACATGGATTTACCTAATCCCAAAGATTAGATGTCAACATTCCCCCCTTAATTTGAAGGGATGTTGGTGAGTCCAAACATCATTATGAATTTTTCAAACTTTTCCCTTCCAAGCGCTTTGATGAAGATGTCTGCAATCTTCTCGTTTGTGGAACAATGTCATAGGTGGATTGTTTTGGCTTCAACATGATGTCGAATCAGATTGCATTTTGTATTGATGTGCTTGGTTTGATTTTGGAACTTTGGGTTCTTGGCCAACTTTATTGCAGAAGTTTTTTCAGTAAAAGAGGAGTTGAATGAACTTGTTTCTCCTGCAAATATTCTAGAATTTTCTTGAGCCACACAATTTCCTTTGTTGCTTTAGTGGATTCCACATATTCTGCCTCAGTTGTGGAATTTGCTAGAATTGATTGTTTGCATGACCTCCAAGAGACAATTCCCAATCCAAGTCTCATAACATAACCTGAAGTAGATACTCCAGTTTCTTTATCTCCATTGAAGTCTAATTCAGAGTATCCAATCAAGTTGAAGTCATCCACCTGTGTATACTTGAGTCCAAAGTCTTGAGTTCCCTTCAAGTACTTTTGAACTCTTTTTGCAGCAAACCAGTGACCCTTACAAGGTTTTTGCATAAACTTGTAGAGGATTCCAACAACAAATGAAATGTTTGGTCTGGTTTGACCTCGACTTTGCCATAAAATATATGAATGGAGTGTCCTTGCTGGCGGATGTGGACCAAAGACAACAAGTTTATCCTCAACTCTGGGAGGTATAGAACATTATGTAGAAGAAAGTCTGGAAGAGCAGATAGTTTGAGGCTGATGGTTCTAAGCCTTGATGGCTTGAGTTTTGACTTGTCTTCGAATTATATTGCTCCATCAACATTGTTAGTGAATTATTCAAAGAAATATCTCCTGAGAGTCATGTGGAAAGTTTCTCTTGAATCAAGCAACCAAGCGTATTTCCATGAAGCAAGTGAAGCATTGAATAAGTCTTCAGTTACTCCAATGTTGCAATGTGCCACAACATAATGAGCGAACTCGGGTGCTTTACCTTCCCTTTGTCAGGTGTTTTACCTTTTATTTCATTTCTTTCCTTCTCAATTCTGTCCCAAGGCAACTTACATGTGGAAGCATCATTTCCGTCTCTATTGCATTGTATGCAATGAGGATCCGACCTTTCTCCTTGGAAATGTCTGCCCCCCTGTCTCTAAAATTCTTCCTTCCTCTTCCTCTTCCCCTTCGGCCACCTCTTCCTCTAGAAGAATCTTGTACATGTTTCTTCTCTTTCTGTGCAAGACACACAACTTCTTCAAAATACTGAGGAGCTGTCTTCTTCCCAAAAGACTTCTCTTTCAACAAACTTATTTTCATGGGAGTCAAAAGTAATCTCCATAAAGTTGCCACTTTCTTGCAATGACTCATGATAATGTGAATAGGTGGGATATAGTGCCTTGACATAAGCTATGAGAGGAATGTCTATTTCAACACCAGTGGCTTTTATGTTATGCATAATGGATCTTACTTCCGATGCTAAGACAAGAGGGTCATCATTTTTCAATTCAAGATTGAACAACTTGATCATAAATTGAACAATTTCCAGTTTAGAGTGTGATTCATACAATTCCTTCAACTTCTTTAAGACTTCAAAGACACTTGAAAATGGAGAAATATGTAGACCGACCTCTTCATTTACTAGCGCTGCAATCAAGGCATATGTCTTGCTGTTCTTGTTTTCCCAAATGGCAAGCTCCTTATTTGAAGCAGGATTTTCCGATGCATTGTCTTCTTGTCCTTCAAAAACCCCTTTCCACAACTCAATAAAAATGAGGGTGTGTTTTATCTTCTTAGACCACTCATGGTAGTTCTCTTTGCCAGTGAAAACTACTCCCACTATAAAAATAAGTGAATGCATCATAAAATTTTAACTGAACCCAAAATACTTGCAATAAAATTAATATATTTCTGCAATTAATTAATTTACCTATAATTATATCTTCCAATGCAAGCTCTCATATGCTATTATATATCATATAGCATAAAATACCCTCCTTAAAAAAAAGCTTACCTCCTTCAATATGCCACCCACGCTACCATTTAATGTATTATATACATGGGATACTCATTATTTCCACTCATACATTTATGGTCTTCAAAAAGGGAACACTTTTTTTTTTTTAATATTGTAATACTTCACTTATGACCATACGTCCTCTTTCCAACATACATGTGAGAGCACCAAACGAAGCATGCATGCATATAACCAAAAACAAATTGACTTAGGCAAGTCCACCATAAGGTATATGTAGGTCTTCAAACGCACATGTAAAAGTCATAGCATAATGCACCATACGAGCTCATTGTATCATTCACCAAAGCGATAATACCATGCCATATGAGTAAATTGACCCCTTCAAATGCATATATCTCATAATCAATAGAATACAAGCTTCTTTTTGTAAGAATCATATGAGAGTTTTTTCAACAACAACATCGTTCACCAGTCAACGCATACCATAGCATCCGATAACGTAGTAATGCATACGATATGGTGCATTGTGCAAAGCGTATGGACAAAATGAATGAGTTTCGATCAACGTACACGCAGTGTTTTGAATGCAGATTCCAACGGACTGACCTCTAGGTTCAACCAAACGTAGTCACGACCTTCAACGCAATTCATGCACCACTTTTCAACCGATTTAAGCTTTTCAACATGGCAGGTTGTAATATAATGCTTCGACGCAGCAAAAATACAACCCCTTGAACACACAAATTTTTTTTTGCTCCAGAACTCAACGCTGGCTTTCATAGCACGGTGTATTTAATTGTTCAACAGAGTTCTACATCTGCCCAAACCATGCACAAACTCGCTCCTCCAAATGCAGCCCACAACTTCCATATACAACGCATGAGAGTCTTCAACGCACCAAATACACAGGGACAGAGAGCAGACGAATATGGTAGAGAATGCAATAGTTACTAGACAAAAGAATGTTAAAAATGGGGTTGGCTTTGATACTATGTTAGATGAGGAGTAACTCCACAAATTAAAAATGGGGTTGACTTTGATACTATGTTAGATGAGGAGTAACTCCACAAATTTAATTGGTATTTTCATTAAGATAGAACATAGATATATACATGGAGAGATACTATTGGGTTTCAGCTTCCAATGTCTCTTTGTCTTACAATTCCCTTTATTTTGATATTTACAATATTTACATGGATTTACCTAATTCCAATTCCAAAGATTAGGTGTCAATAAACTAATTGCTATTATTTTGATATTTACAATATTTACATGGATTTACCTAATTCCAATTCCAAAGATTAGGTGTCAATAGACTAATTGCTATTAGATCTAGGAACAATTATATTCATCTTGCCTAGCAAATGTAGAGGTGGAATATGTGGGACAATAGTCCCTTTGTTCTGAGCATAAATCAAATAAACAATCCTCCTCATGTTCACTTATTTTGATGTAATCCTACCCTCGCAATGGTTAATCGACTCATTTGAGCTTGTTATGGAGCATCCTAGTGATTTGAGGATGAATTTGTTTGGTGACTTTTGCACTTGGATAGACTTATACATATTGCAAACACTGGGGTGCCTTGCATTGGGTGTTGTGACCTTGCCTCAGGAATTGCAACCTTATATCAAGAGTTGTGATACTCCATTAGGCATTGTGATGCTGCATCATGAGTTGGATATTGGATTGAGGGTTGCATTGGTTGCATTATGCATTGTGAGCTTGCTGAAGGTGTTGTGATACTTGCCTAGGGCATTGTGATTTTCTTTGAGAATTGTGGCATTGCCTTGGCAGGGTGTTGTGACACTTGCCTAGGCTGTGATTTGCATTGGGAGTTTTAAAAATATAGTAGTTTTGTTTTCTAGTTCTTTATAGTAGAAGATGATATTATATTTTGACATTCACTTTAGTGAGAATACATTTAGTTTATTTTAATTATGAAGAATAACATTTTAATTTACACTACAAAATATAATTGATGTAGAGAAAAATATAATATTCTATTTTGAAATTCATTTTAACATAAATACATTTGGAATGAATACATTTGGTTTATTATAATTAAGAAGAATAAACTAACATCACAAAATACAATTGATTTAGAAAAAAAAGGGAAAAGTAGGTGAATAACATACATTTTGAATAATAAGTAAATTTAGGAATTTTGCATGAAGCACATGTACTTACAAGGGATGGATGAGATTATTCCCAAAATTTATTATTATTATTATTATTATTATTTCTTTTTCTTTGTGGTAGTGCTCACTTAGTGAGTCTTAGTGGCTTAGGGTTTTAGGGTCCTTGGGAATAAGATTACCCTTTAGGTATGGTTGAGTGGTTCTGGTTGACTTAATAGGGGAAGAAGAGCATCCTTTGAGTATGGTAGGGTGGTTTCTATTAACTTGATTTTTGTAAGCAAGGTGTAAGCTCAAGGCGTGGAGCACCTCTTCACTCATTAGGTAAAGGTAACCTATTTTCAATATCCATGCGATTCATTTATTGTGCATGTATGCACAAAAATATGTTGGATGCTGATTCATTTCCCTAATTTGTAGATAGTTTTTATCACACATAAAATAATATAGTTGCATCTGGAGTAAATACAAATTTCCATGTTTAAAAATCTATACTTCTTTAAGGTAGTATTGGAGACACCACTGAAATTACATGTAGTATGCTAAATTTTATGTGTGGATATCAAATGACCTCATTCTTATAAAGCATTACTAAAAATTTGCAAGGACTAAACATTGAGATCAATCAATAGGTCACGTTACTTTGCTACTCATGATGACTACTTACTTAATAATTTCTAAAACCTTAAGACAAACCTAAGATTGTTTACCGTATTCTCTTTGATTATGTTTAACTTTTTTATAAATTCTTATGGTATAAATCAAATTAATGGGTTAAATCCATATTGGGTAAGTTGCGTTTTAGTGAAACATTTCCCATCAAATATGAACCTTAGCATGCAATGAAGACAAGTCTTGTTGAAATTGTTAATAACTAAATTAAATTTCAATGGCAATACCGTAGTTAATTTATAAACAAGTTAAAAAAGAAAACTAAAGTCTATTCGATTAAACCTTTCATCTACCTTCTTAATCTAGATATTTCTTACACTGATTGAAAGTAACTTTGTGAAACTTGTCAAAACTAGAACAATTTATTACAATATTGAAATATTGAATTCAGAACTTGGGCATGTTGGGCTTCATTTCGAAAGGAAAACATCAATACTATGATAACAAATTCCATTATTTGATAGTCCAAATGTGTCTTAAATCTAAGCAAGATGCATTAAGATACTTAAAACAAGTTATTATTGGATAAATAAAATCAAGCTTCACTCAACACCTCCCCCTTGAGGAGCTCACTTGGAAAGCTTGTGAAAATGTAAAGTGCTGTGAGTTTGAGATCCCATGTTCAAATACTTGGCTACTTACTCATGGGCCAAGTGTTTGGGGGTGGCTAGGTCCACCTAGGGGTATAGTGGTGGTGACAAGAATCCTCCCCATGTCAGACGAGTACAACACCTACCCAGTGGTTGATTCCCATAGTTTTTAAAAAAGAAAAAAGAAGAAAAAGAAAAGTTTCATTCTTTTCTATAAGTCAATAGTTCATCATCAAATGACTAAACCAAATTATCCTTTAAACCCTATTCATCCCCTCTACCAATGGACAAATTTCCTACATTAACATATCATGATTGAAAACGATCACATTCATCTTTAGATGCAACTTTCAGTCTCTTTCTCTATCAATGGGAAAACTCCCTATATGATTGAACACACACACACACACACACACACGTGTTTTCATAAGAAATTCTAATTTCAATTAACTTGGAAGTATTTGTAAGATCTATATTGTTATTGTTTCAAATCAAGTATGTGTAATAAATTTGTTGACACCTAATCATTAGGATTGGGTGAATAAATATAATCAATGTAAATAAATAATAAGAGATATGAACAGTCATCGGGAGATGAAGTGAACAGTCTCTCTCATGTGTATAATAAAGACTGACCTAAAGGAATAATATGAATTGATTTGTTTTGAGGAGTTACTGCCTGGTCTGACATGGTATCAAAGCCAGTGCCCGAAATTAGTCGTAACTCCCTTCTGCCATTTTCTTGCAATCTGTCCCCTTGTGGAGTCTGTCTACTACGCTCTTTCTCTGCCATAATCATTGTCTGCGCCATTCTGCGCTCTGTGTTACCCATTGCGTGGCTTCTGCGCATAACCATTGTCTGCCATATTCCATATATTCCGACCTGCCCCCTCCACAGTCGCTGCCACTGCTGCATTATTTGCGTCCTCTAGAAGGAGTTTTGAGCATTAGAATAATTTTCTTTTGAGGGGACAAGTCGTGGTTCTTAGAGTCTTTTGACTGTTTGACTGCATCTCGTCTCTGGCTATCGCGTACGCATATGTGTTACCAGAATGCATTCTCTCCAACGTTTCAATAGGTGCTACGAGATGCTCGCATGGTTTCAATTAAACAATTCTCCTGCACATTGATTCCTTTTACAAACAGTTGGAAGGGGTTTTGTAATTATAATGGTAATAACTATCACTCCATTGAGAATATTTTGAAAGATGTATAAGAGGTCTACGTCTGCACTGATGAATGGGTTTAGAAATCTAATATAACTGGGGCACACAATTTTCTGCACTCGTTGCACTCATTCTGCTTGTTTTCATTCTTGGATCAGTGGCTTCAAAGCATAGCCCATCGCTAGTATTAAATAACTACGTGTTCTTACCCTGAAATTTTGATTCGAGTTGCTGGAATGATACCATTGTTTATGATGTTGCTGGTTTGTAATACATAATAACATTTTTTATCTTGAACATTGGTATCAGTTCTTGTATCGACCAGTGCTGCTATTAATTACATTATTTACATTAAGTTTGTTGAACGCTGCCCCATATATTGAAGTCTATTGTATTTACGTTGCCTTAATACACAGTGTTGGTGTATTACATTGATCGTTGGTCCAACCATATATTGAATGCTGGTATCACCATATGCTGCCCCACTCGTGCATGCGTTGAAGTTTTTTTTTGGCATATAAAAATCGTTGAATGCCATGTGTTGAATAGAGTTAAAAAAAAAAACAAGGTCGTGGGTCAAAGCACTGTGGCATGAAGTGTTGAATGTGCTGTATAGTTTTGTGTATTTACAGTCTTTGGTATTGACATTTGCTGTCCAGTTGAATTTGCTATTTAGTCATATCAAAATTATATTTTTTCCCATTAAGAGTAAAATTTTGCAGCAAAAGTTTTTGTTACAGTATGCATTCAATCATATCCATTGTGGGAATAGTTCTCACTGGCAAAGAGAACTATCTTGAGTGGTCCCGGATGATAAAACACACCCTCATTTTCAATGAGTTGTGGAAAGGAGTGTGTATTGAAGATGGAGACAAATAGCTAGAACAACCTACCTCAGACAAAGAGCTTGCCATTTGGGAAAATAAGAACAACAAAGCCTATGCATTAATTGCAACATCTGTAAGTGAAGAGGTGAGTCGCCATATTACACCATTTTCAACTGCTTTTGAAGCCTTACAAAAGCTGAAAGAACTCTATGACTCACATTCTGCACTTGAAGTTGTTCAACTCATGATTAAACTCTTTACTCTTGAATTGCAAAATAATGATCCTCTTGCTCTTGCATCTGAAGTAAAGTCTATAATGCATGATATCCAAGCCACTAAAATTGATTTGGATATTCCTCTTATCGCTTTTCTCAAGACACTTTATCCTACTTACTCCAATTATCTTGAGTCACTGCAAGCAAATGGAAATCTTAAAGACATTACCTTTGACTCTCTTGTGAAAAAATTTGCTGAAAGAGAGAAAGCCTTTGGAAAGAAGACAGCCCCTGAATCTTCTGAAGAGGCTGTGTGCCTTGCTTATAAAGAAAAGCATCATAAAGAAAAGCATCCTGCTCAAGATTCTTCCAGAGGAAGAGCCAGTCGAAGAGAAAGAGGAAGATATTTCAGAGGCAAGGGGGGCAAATACTCTCAAAGAGAAAAGGCAGATTTGCACTGCATACGCTACAAAAGAAATGGATCATATGATGCCTCTACATGCAAGCTACCATGGGACAAAATTCAGCCACAAAGAAATCAACGGAAAGGTAAAATTGATGATACAGAAAAAGGTAAAGCACTTGAATCCGCTCACTATGTTGTGGCACAATGTAATATTGGAGTAAATGAAGATTTATTAATGCTTCACTTGCTTCGTGGAAAAATGATTGGTTGCTTGATTCAGGAGCAACTTGCCACATGACTCATAGAAAATATTTTTTTGAAGAATTCACTGACAATGTTTATGGAGTAGTATACTTTGCAGACCAATCAAAAATAAAGCCATCAGGGCTTGGCACAATCAGGCTTAAACTGCCTGGTCTTCCAGACTTTCTTCTGCATCATGTTCTATATCTCCCACAACTCAAGAGAAACTTGCTGTCCTTGGTCCACATCTACTAGCAAGGTCACTCCATTCATATGTTTGATGGTAAGCTTGAGGTGAGAAAATCATCTGACCACTCACTTGTCATGAGGGGAATAGAAAAAGAAAGGCATGTCAAGCTGCAAGGTACCTTTGCTCATGCACAACATTTCTCATACAATTCTCATTATGAAGAAGGAACACTTCCATCAAGTTTATTATGGCATGTTAGATTTGGACATTTGAACTATGACAACCTCTGCTTGTTGAAGAAAAATGGTGTTGCTGGTTTGCCTACAATTCCTAGGAAATTTAAGAAATGTGATGCTTGCATTCTAGGAAAGCATAACAAACATTTTTTTCATGATTCACATTCAAGAGCACATAGAAAACTTGAACTCATTCATTCAGATTTATGTGGTACAATGCCTGTTCCTTCTGCGAATGGAAATAAATATATGATGACATTTATTGATGTCTACACCAGAATGTGTTGGGTTTATTTATTGAAGAACAAATCTAATGCTTTTCAAACATTCAAGAACTTTCATAAATGGATTGAAAATGATGCACAATCTCATATTGGGTCTATTCTCACTAATAATGGAAAATAATACACATCAAATGAATTTGAAAATTATTTTCGCCAACATGGGATCAAACATCAAACAATTGTACCTTATAATCCCCAACAGAATGGTGTAGCTGAAAGAATGAATAGGACAATCTTAAATATGGTACAATCCATGCTCT
>APFE030120325.1:188669-220760 GCA_000404065.3 Pinus taeda | reverse complement strand
TGAATATTATTATTCCAAAAAATAATAGTAATTAGGTTCGAATAATATTAAGAAATTAAGATAATAGAAGGGATCAAACTAATACAATACACTATTAGGATGCTAAGATTAAAGGATGAGTATATAAATAGGATTTTAAAAGCTAATTATATATTAAAAATTATTATAATAACCAAAGGAAAAAAGGACCAACCACAGAATCAACTACTAAGGGGAGGGAAAAGGAAACCCCCAGATCTTATAAAAGAGGGATTGAGGAGGCTAGGAAGACAGGGCTGGGACCCAGCAACTGCTAATCTTCTAGTCGTCATCCCTATTAAGATTCTTCGACCTTTTTTCAATCTCCAGGGCCTCTCTGAATTTTCGATGGTGAAACTGCGCAACTTTAGCAATGACTTGAGCCTTAAAAAGGTTTCCAGAGCGGTTGCTCTTGCGATCAAGTCTTGTGATTCCACTAATCCTCTATCCCAGAAACGTATTGAGGGAAACCCATCACTCCTAGGATTTATGGCCTTCCAAAGGTCCATAAGGAAGAGATCCCCCTAAGACCCATTGTCAACACCATAGGTGGTCTAACTTACCTCCTGGCCAAGTTCCTCGCTGCAAAGTTGAGGCCCTTGGTTGGTCATACTGAGTCCTTCATCAAAGACTCGACTTCTTTTATTGATGATATTAAGAGAATTAAGCTTGAGCCCGAGGACATTCTGGTAAGTTTCGACGTGGTCTCTCTTTACACTTGTATTCCCATCAATGAGGCCATGAAGGTGATTAATAAGCTCACCGACCCTGATACGGCTAAGTTGGTTGAGCTTTTCCTTACTTCCACCTTTTTCAGCTTCGAGGGAGAATTTTATGAATAGACTTGCGGAGTGGCCATGGGCTCCCCCTTGTCACCTGTCGTGGCTAATCTCTTTATGGAGGATTTTGAGTCTAAGGCTTTGGCCTCCTCTCGTCTCTTATCGAAGCTGTGGAAAAGATTCGTTGATGACACTGGTGTTGTCTGGTCTCATGGTCCTGATGAGCTGGATCGTTTCTTCAGTCATCTCAATAACCAGTCCGCCGCCATTAAATTCATGATGGAAAAAGAAGACAATGGTTATCTTTCGTTCTTGGATGTTCTCATCTCTAAGAAGGTGGATGGTTCCTTTTCTCATCAGGTGTTTAGAAAGAAGACGCATACTGAGCAATACTTGCATGCTTCTTCCCATCATTTCCCCACTCAGAAGTTAGGGGTTCTAAGCACCCTTGCCACCCATGATGTTAGAATTTCTGATGAAGAGAGCCTGGAAACGGAGAAGGCTCATCTCCTAGATGTCTTTGTAAAGAATGGTTATAGTAGACACCTGGGTCAAAAAGCCTTCTTCAAGGCCAAGAAGGAGCCTTCAATCCGTAGAGATCCTAAAGATCGTGTCATGGGGGTCAACCTTCCTTACATCCAAGGGACCACTGATAGGATTGCGAGGATTTTGAGGAAGTACGATGTGCCCGCCACTTTCAGACCTCTCAATACTATCCGTGGCTCCCTCAAGTCTGTAATGGACCCTATTGATCCTAAAGACATGAAGGGCGTCTATATCATTCCTTGCTCCTTTGGGACTTCATATATTGGTGAGACGGGTCGCTCTATTAAGCAAAGGATTAGCGAGTATTCGACTAACTTAAGGCATGGAAGGGCCAAGTCCTTAGCCCTGGCTGAACATGCCGGAAAAACTAAGCATCGTGTCTGTATTGAAGAGGCTCAAGTCATTGTTAAAGTTGCGCAGTTTCACCATCGAAAATTCAGAGAGGCCCTGGAGATTGAAAAAAGGCCGAAGAATCTTAATAGGGATGACGACTGGAAGATTAGCAGTTGCTGGGTCCCAGCCCTGTCTTCCTAGCCTCCTCAATCCCTCTTTTATAAGATCTGGGGGTTTCCTTTTCCCTCCCCTTAGTAGTTGATTTCGTGGTTGGTCCTTTTTTCCTTTGGTTATTATAATAATTTTTAATATATAATTAGCTTTTAAAACCCTATTTATATACTCATCCGTTAATCTTAGCATCCTAATAGTGTATTGTATTAATTTAATCTCTTCTATTATCTTAATTTCTTAATATTATTCGAACCTAATTACTATTAATTTTTGGAATAATAATATTCAAGTTGTAATTTAATAAATGATTTTTGACTTCTTGATTCCTATTATATTTATTTAGATTATACTAATGAGATTATCCTATAACAAACTATTATAACATTATATTTATATATTTATTAATAAACAATTTATAAACCTTTATGATAGAGTCTTAATAAATTAGTCTTTTAAGCTAAGCTCTAGGATTATTTGTATTCATACTAATGAACCTAACCATAATATATATATATATAAATATAAAATGGTTAATAAACTATTAAAGTAAAGAGATAATCTAGTTATTACTTTCTAGTATTTATTTAGTTTTAAAAATAGTTTATATATTTTCAATAGTTTATATAAAAGGTGAATTTGTTTGTATTCTACTTTTAAACTTAACTAACCAGTAGTATAGGGAATTAGTTTGTTTTTACCCCTTCTAAATTACCTAATTTCATTTGATAAATAAAAAAATTTAACCATTATATAATATATTTACCTAATTATATGGGTGTTATTAATTATTATAATTGGAATAATAATATTAGAAATAAATTATTTAATATATATATATATTATTTAATAAATATTGAATATTAATTATATTATTAAATTGTATTTTGATAGATTATTAAATAAATAATATTATTTTATTTTGAATTGGTTCGTTTTGTGTATATATATACACATTTATTAATAATCAATTACATTTAGTTATAGAAACAAATGATTTTCTAGCTTTAGATAATAAAAAAAATTACCTAATTTAACTAATTTCTAAGAATAATAATAAATAAAGAAATATAGCAAGAATATTATTGATTTGACTGGGGTCATAAGGTCGAATTAGTCGTTTTCAATATAGTCGTTGGAGTCTCTGCCCAAACTATTTAAACATGTTAAGCTGGATCGGTTCTTCAACTTGTCCTAACGATGAACCACACTGGTTGGTTCGAAACGCGTCGACAAACGATTTTTTATGTGATTTCGCCAAAAATTCTCTAACAATATTATGGATCACAAAATTCTAAATTCCTTAATGAATATACAATTGCAAGAACATAAAATATACATAAATATTTTCTCCTGGAACCCAAATTGGGAAAACCAAATTATTTTTTCATTATTTTCCTTTCAATGTTACAATCATTATATACATGTTGAAGCATTCATAAACCCCAATCCATTAACCCCGGATTAGAACATAATTGTGGTCCCCTTGACTGGATCTACAAAATAGCATGGGCAAAAACCGTCATGCCCAAAACATGTGCGAAAACCATGTGCAAAACCATGGGTAGGTATGCCCACCATCCCTGGGTCCACATAAAAAATTAAAAAAATCTCGGGGCATTGCCCTGGATCTCGTGAAGGGGGGTTGTTTCCCCCCTTGTAACCACCTCGTTGCACCCAATACAGCATAACAGTGCATAGCACTAGTCGTGGAAAGAATATAACACATATCCAACAACAGATAATGTTTGTGGTAATGTGCCTTAACCTGGGTGTTGGGACCATTGAAAAGTGGTTTCAAATCTAGGTTACAACACTTGGGTTGTATAGGCTTGACATTGAAAGTGTATTTTGCCTAAATTCCATTGGATGAATAAAAGGCGCTTGCAAATTATTTGACAAAAATTCTTGTGAAAAATGGAAAAAAAAATAGGGGAAAAGGTGGTAATCAAATATCATAAGTTAAAATTCACAATTGTAATTGTATTTTGGGAAATATTTAGGCCTGTAATGCTCAAATTTGGAGGTTACAAGTGCAATCATGAACTAAATAGGTGAAATCCCCAAGTTTTCAACAAAAATTATTAAGAATCGAGGTTAGGGAGGTAAAATTGGGTGTGCCAAAATTCAATGGAGTGCATACAAAGCCAAATTGGGCATGAGGAAGCTCAAAAAAGAGCTCTCATAGTAACCATGTGAAAAATAAAGAAAATTGGGTAGATTTTGAAATGTGGGGGGATTTTGAACTTTTTACTAATTCCATATAGGACACAAGAATTCCACATGATAGAGTTGACATGGAATGCCATAGTGGCAAGTTTTAGATGTTAGGTTCAAGGAGTAAGCCATGGTGGCACAATGAAGGATTATGGTGTGTCGTGGGGGTGGGACATAGTACAAAATAGTTGGTGCATTAGGAAATGCTATATATGCACAATGCAATTTAGGCATAGTATAAAATAATTGGTATGCAGGAAAAAAGACTATATGCATGGAATGGTAATTGCATGTAAGGAAAATATATGGATATGATGTGATGAAATTGTGTGCAAGGAAAATCCACACACATTACACAATAATTTCATGCAAGGTGGATTTATGTGTGTGGTGTGACAACTATGCCCAAGGTACATGCATGATGTGACTTAATTTCATACAAGGAAGAAATACATGTGTTTTATGACTTAATTTCACAAATGAAAAATCATGCACAAGATGACTAAATTGTGCAGAAAGTATATTTACATGTGCAACACAACTTAATGTGCAACATGATATAATTATGCACAAGTATATTTCTTGTAGCATGATTTAATTGTGTGCAATGCATATCTACACATGCAACATGACATTTGTGCACAATACAAATCCATAGTTAATAGAAAATTCTGTAAGGTGCAAGATGCCTCTAGCACACAACGATATATATAGTGTACAAGAAAAATCCATAGTGCACAAGGAAAATCCCGAGATCACAAGGAAAATCCACAGTGCATGAGAAAAATCCATAGTGTGCACCACATGTTATGGTGCATAGTGAAAAACATTTTGTGTGTAGCTAAGAGAAGGAGCAGGTTCCAAGGGTTGATAAGGCAGGATATGTGGGTCTAGATGGTGACATGGAACCACCCCAAGCTACTATGTGTAACTAGAAGTCATGTCAAACCCATGGATATAGACATCATTAACAAAATACTACAAATTTTTCTTACAATTTTTAGGTCCTAAACTTCTAGGGCTATTTTTAGGTCCTAATCAACATTTTCTAGGGAGTTTTAGGGATCTGTGTGTACCTTTGGAACATAAAATTCCAAGATATTAAATTATAGAACCCATTGAGGGATCCAAATGGATTACTATATTATTTTTAATCCATTTCAATTCTTTTAGAGTGAAAATTTTGGAGGAATCTTCTTGTAGGGTGATTTTTACCATTGGTACCAGTTTTGAAAATTTTGCGTGAAAAAATACAAGGGAATTTTTGAGGCTGTATATGACCACATTTTATGGCCCCAAAATGTTTATGGACCAATATTCCATAATATGCACATCAATACCTTTATAATTTCACAAGAATTTCCTCAATCAGAGCTTGTACGAGAAATTTATGTCTCCCATAAATCAAAATTAACCACCATAATCTAGGAGGATGTCGTGTCAGCCCCCATTACTCATGGAAAAGGGGATAGACACGTGGGAAATATGAATAATACTCTAGAAGGATCAATTTGTAACTCATATTGATGGTTGAATGGGTCAAATTAATCCCTAGTTAGCTTTCAAGTTATATTATAACCAGGCCACTAGGATGAAAAGGGGCTCCATGTGCATTTTGTTCCATTAGAAAAATAGTAGAGAGAGGATAAAGAGACAAAAATCAGAGAGGTTTTATGTATTTTAGTATCCCTCGGGCCACAAGTCTTACTTCTTTATACTTGCATCCATTTCCATTCACAAAAAAGGGAGAGGAGAGCAGCCTCATCTTCTAGTTGGGTTTTCTCTCATGGGGGTTTCCCGGGTCATATCCTATGTCATTATGGTTGTGAGTGATTTTATTTGTGTATGTTATCTATTTTTTGTATTTCATTTATTCCATGTATAAGCATAATAAAATAATTAACAAATCCAAAAATCTATGGAAAAATCAATCCTCGCAGCATAGATTTTAAATTTTTGTGATATATTTCGTAGACTTATTGTGACGAATTGTCCAGTGGAATATCCACAGTAGTTTACAAATCATATTAGTATTAGAGTAGGTTTCTTTATGTATTTTGTGGGAATTTGTATGGGATCTAGGTCGATTTAAGCAGAAAGTCGTAAAACCCCAACCATGGCCAACGAATCTATTAATATCCCTAAAGATTTGGCAGATGAGAGGTTATCAAGGTTGGAATAACTAGTCACAAATATCAACCATAACATGCATATCCTTATGGAATGTATGGCAAACAAGTTGGGAATCAGAGAAGACGGAGGTCGCAACTCAAAGGTCACATCGGATGGGAAATCATGGAATCAAGAAGAACCAGAGAGGGATTCTATGAAATAACCTAAAAAGGAACAACCAAATTCATGTGTTCTGAAACAATCACAGTCTGTGTTAAAAATCAAAGCGAAGGTCAAAATCAATCCATATCAAGGTGAGAATGAAAATTTGAAATTAAATCATCAGTTAGAGTAGTTAAAGGTTTATTTTAGTGTCCATTATTAAAAATTACCGAGATAAATAAAATAAGAAATATAATTTTACCGACAACAAAAATAAAAACAAATAAATGTAATGTGTATCTAGGAAAAATCCCCAATCTTGGGAAAAAAATAGCTAAAAAAATATTAAATTTTTCCCTTTGACAAAACCTAGCTAAGCTAATGAAGTGGGTCTCCACCGCTAACATCCCCTGACGCATTCCAATGAAGTCTTCCCAATTGTTTTAAAGGCTTCATTACATGCAATCAATATGAAAAAATCCATGGGAAACCAAAACCATGTGCCCGAAACCACCACTGTTGACCAAGTCACTTTGGTTAAATTTTCATTGAGTCAAGTTTACCTAACAACCCCCCCTTAAAACTTGGGTTTCCCTTGACCAAATCCGAGCAAGCAACCAAGTGAACCAACACTCCTCCAATCTAGACCCTACCCCCCTCAAAGTTTATATCCAAGGTATCCTGTAATTCAACTTGTCCCTCATAACTTATGTCTAACTCACGACTTTACCAATAATTTCCCAAGGGTACACATGGCTTACCATGTCTTATAGTATGCCCATTTACAAGATCAAACAGAAATAGATAAAAATTAGAAATCATGTTCTTCCTCCTTTGGATAATGTGATCCCATAGGGTTTTTCCAATGGGGCCTATCAAGGACACCCTCTATGATGTGGGGCCAAAGCAATTCTCCATCTTCCACAATCACATTTTTATCTCCTTAGACACTCTCCAAGACTTAGTACAAACTCCAAGGTAAAATTTGTGTCCTTGCATATTATTTTGTTCCATGCCCCGATGGTTGATCTGAAATATTACAAGTTGTGGGTGACTCAAAATTTGTCATCGATTAGGCCAACAATAAAGTGAAGATTCGAAACATAAGGTTACAACTAATCCTTAGTCAAATTAGGGAGTTCATTTTGAGATTTGAATGGTCATCCTTTACACACATTTATAGGCAGGTGAACGTTAGAGTAGATGAACTTTCTAAAGAGGATATATCCCTTTAGGTTAGGTCTTTCCTCATACATGAATTCTACAAGGATTTACTAGTATAAGACATGCCCTTTCTCTTATAGTCTTCATTTTCTCATAGGAATGTATTTTTCTGACTTTAGGATGGCATGGTGAAAATATCATATGTTTATCATAGTGGACTTGGGTGCACAATTTTGTTTGAAGGAATAAAACCATTTAGGGGAAAAAATTTCACTATCAAGTTGTAGTCTTTTAATTAGGTTGATTTTTGTATGGTCTGAGAAATATATAGTTGAACCAGGTTGACATTTTGTATGTTGTCCAAAAAGGAACAACTATGGGTTTGCCATGACTCCTATGGGGAGGAACATGTATATTTCTCTAATCGGGAAATATAAGATTTTTTTTCCTCAGAATATATGTATGCATGTGTGTGTGTGCATCAATTGGGTCAATCACAGTCTGTGTTAAAAATCGAAGCGAAGGGTCAATCACAGTCTGTGTTAAAAATCGAAGGGAAGGTCAAAATCAATCCATATCAAGGTGAGATTGAAACTTTGAAATTAAATCATTAGTTATAGTAGTTAAAGGTTTATTTTAGTGTCCATTATTAAAAATTACCAAGATAAATTAAATAATAAGGATAAATTTACTGATGACAGAAATAAAAACAAATAAACATAATGTGTATCTAGGAAAAAGCCCCAATCTGGGAAAAAAATTAGCTGAAAAAAATATTATATTAGTCCCTTGGACAAAACCTGGCCAAGTTGACCAAGTGGGTCTCCACCGCTGACATCCCCTGATGTATTCCAATGAAGTATTCCCAATTGCTTTAAAGGCTTCATTACATGTAATCAATAGGCACAAATCCATGGGAAATCAAAACCATGTGCTCGAAACCACCATTGTTGACCAAGTAAATTTGGTTAAATTTTCATTGAGTCAAGTTTACCTAACCCCCCCCTTAAAACTTGACTTGGGTTTTCTTTGACCAAATCCAAGCAAGCCAACCAAGTGAACCAACACTCCTCAAATATAGGCCCTACCCCCCTCAAATTTTATATCCAAGGTATCATGTAATTCAACATGTCCCTCATATCTTATGTCTAACTCACTTTACCAATAATTTCCTAGGGGTACGCATGGCTTACCACGTCTTATAGTATGCCCATTTACAAGATCAAACAGAAATAGGCAAAAACCAGTAATAATGTTCTTCCTCCTCTAGATAATGTGATCCCATATGGTTTTTCTAATGGGGCCTATCAAGGAAACCCTCTATGATGTGGGGCCAAAGCAATTCTCCATCTCTCACAACCACATGTTTATCTCCGTAGAAACTCTCCAAGACTTAGTGCAAACTCCAAGGTATAATTTGTGTCCCTACATATTATTTTGTTCCACACCCTGATGGTTGACCTAAAATATTACAAGTTGTGGGTGACTCAAAATTTGTCATTGATTAGATCAACAATAAAGTGAAGATTTAAAACATAAGGTTATAACCAATCCTTAGTCAAATTATGGAGTGCATTTTGAGATTTGAATGGTCATACTTTACACACATTTATAGAGAGACGAATGTTAGAGCAGATGAACTTTCTAAAGAGGCTATACCCCTTTAGGTTAGGTATTTCCTCATACATGAATTATATGAGGATTTACTAGTATAAGACATGCCCTTTCTCTTATAGTCCTCATTTTTTCATAGACGTGTATTTTTCTGAATTTAGGATGGCATGCTAAAAATACCATATGTTTATCATAGTGGACTTGGATGCACAATTTGTTTTGAAGGAAGAAAACCATTTAGGGGAAAAGTTTTCACTATTAAGTTGTATTCTTTTATTAGGTTTATTTTTGTATGGTCTAATAAATATATAGTTTAACCAGGTTGAAATTGTGTATGGTGTCAGAAAAGGCAAAACTATGGGTTTGCCATGACTCCTATGTGGGGAGGAACATGTATATTTCTCTCATCAGGAAATATAAGGATTTTTTTTCTCGGAATATATGTATGCTTGTATGTTTGTGTATCAATTGGGCATATCTGGGGTGGTTGGGAGGAATGATTGGGGTCCTTCCCACCCAGGTTCAATTCCCAGAAGTGACATGTTGAGCTTTGATGTAATGGATTCAAGCCTTGTTGTTGAGAATGAATAGTCCCTTTTGGACCGAAACTTAGAAAATTTATTTTGAATTATTTTAATAAAAAAATATTGTGTTGTAAAATTATATTCTCGAAATATATAATGTTAAATAAAACTGAAAAATTAGAAATAATGGAGCTCTTCTTAGGTTTTAGAAGTGATAATCTACTAACACAGTTTAACCAAATGAGGGTGATAGTTCATTTGACCCAAAAACTAGTTCATCATTAGCATGGTATTCACACACATGCATTCACACACAATCATGTTTGCACATAAACATACACTATCCATTACCAATGAGGCATTATCACACATGCATACATGCAAAATAATTCAGTTTGTAAATTTACAATTTTTTTTCATTTTTTCAAAAAAATATGCCACCATTGCAACCCTCTGTAACTTTGGATACCACATGATGGTGTATTTATGGATTGCATCATTGATGATTCTTTATGGCATCCAATGCGCAACCAAAACCTTCAAATCGATTTTTCAATTGAAAAGTGTTGGTACTAGTAGCACCCTTTTTTAGGTTAAACTATAACTTGTTTGAAATTATGACCTTGACAATTAGTACAATTGTGATCTGAGCCAAGGAGGAAACCGATCCCAAACTTGATCTGGCTGAAATCCCTTTGACCAAGACCCGATTATTAATAATGATATTTTGTCTTGGTTTCATTAACAAGCTTTAATCCATTTAAACTTGTGAATGTGTTGATATTCTATAAATTCACTACTTAATGCATTTAATGATCGTAATTATGGAAATAGCATGCCTAAAAAAACATGAGACAATAGATCAATCACATAGGTGAACAGATCATCGAGTTTGTAACGGAGTTCACCTAGTGTTGGTTACATGTCCAGGGTCCACTCAACTACATAGTCGCTTCATTAGTTTCTTTTCAATAAGGATGTTCTTCTTTGTCAGTACAAAATGATGAAATTATCACTTCATGTGGCATTATCTCTCCTTTGAAGATACGTTCTCCAAACAACTCTCACTTCAAGGGGCAATGTCTCTCCTACAAAGAGACATTCTCCTTTGACTAAAATCTCACTTCAAGTGGCAGCATGGCCCTGTACCACAGCATATTGGTTTCCATGTATAGGCTCACTTCAAGTGTCAAAATAGACTTTTCAACACTATACCTTCTCATTTTGAGTCTTTACTTAACCACTTGCAAGAACGGCCTTTGTGTATCTTTGGTAGCAAATAAGAATTTTGACTCCTCCCAAATGACTCAATTAAAATGAGTATTGTTAGTTACTCAACTTGAAGGATCATAGTAGATTGTAATGTTTCAGGGGAAGACTTCATAAGGATTTTTTTCCATTAATGACAAAGGAGCAGAAGACTAGTAATGCCAAGGACAAGAAAAATGATGCTTAGTTTCAGGGGGAGCTTTGGTTGTTGCCATCAAATCCAAAGGGGGAGATTGTTGGATAGTTAGCATTGTCTAAATGGTTGGTGGCACTTGGTATCTTGGAATTGACATCAACCAGACTATCATTGAGGGTAGGAGCAACATATGCTGGCAATGAAGAGCATGTTGTTCAGGGGGAGTTCCATGGTTATTACAGTATCTTGTAGAGAACCATCATAGTAGCAGGCTTAGTGGAGAAGCCATAAAAAGATGACTATTATGGTTGGGGAGCCCCATACTTTGGAGGATATTATGTCTCAGTAGATCAACTTAGTTTCTCTTGAAAGTGGCATATTTGGAAAGTGTTCTGGAAGAGCTTTCCAATGGTATGTTGAAGTCTGGATAATGCATTATGGATTGGGAGTTACAGCCAGTTGAAGTTTGCAGACAGAAAAGCTCATTCACTTAGGATTTAGGCAGATTTTGAACTAAGTTGGGACTAAGGTGATTTAGGCATAGTCGAAGGATGGATCATGCAACAAATTTTGGTAGGAAAACAAAGTCTCGAACCTGACCTCTCGGGATATGAAGAACTAGCTATCTAGTGAGAGGTTGGGCCGCACAATAGAATTTGGCAGGAGAACAAAGACCAAAACCCCGACCTATGTGGGACTCAGTACAGGAAAACAATTGGCAAAATGTGATTGGCTCATGGTGATGTGTTGCAGCAACGTGGTAAATGATATCAACATGACGTGGAAGGCAGTTTCAACATTTTTGGTTTCCCTGATGGGCTAAATTTGGGCAACACGTGTCACCATGCACAAGGCGCCACGTGGCCTAGATGATATCATGACATAAGTTGATGATGTGGAAGAACCTCTAAGTTTGTTCCAAGGGGTTCTTGTGTGAATTTTTTCCCTTGTATTTGTTTTTTGGCATTGAATGAATAGAATGAGCCAAAACAATCAAAAAGGACCTAAATCGAGCCTATGGTAAACTTGGGGGTGAACTAAACATAGATGCATAATAGTTGGAGCAGGCCAACCCATGACCTTCCAACCTCCAAATCAATGTTGAAATTCATTCCCAAGATTAGTTTCATATGGTTTTCCATTGTTATTCGTGATTTCACTAACTATGGTCGCACAACAAAGTTGTTTCTAATATTAAATCGCAAATGTAGAGAATGGAGAAAAGGCAGCAAGGACCACAACTTACAGAGCTAATTTACTGGGCTTGGCTCAAACAAAACAAGCCATCACTGATATGTCTTGCATGTTATGAAGAATTCAATGGAAAATATAGTTGGGGGCAGAAGAGATGATTACAAAACAAGAAATTCATGCTTGAGGTACAGATTGATCGCTATGATCAGTCTGTAAGCATGGAATGCCTCTTTGGAGTGCATGATTTGACTGAGAATTAATTTTTAGTATAGAGATACAATCAGAAGTCCATTCTCTACATTAACTCAGTTTTCGTGACTAATAATAGAAGTTACAATGGAATGGGGAGCCATGTTGAAGTGTGCAGGATGACTAAAAACTCATTCTCAGTATGGGGAACACCCAAATAACTACTCAACGATTCAATGTGACTGTGATGGTTGAGTGAACTAAGACCATCTTCAGAATTGAATATGGTTACAGTGTGTAGGCACCATGATATAACAACTACATACCATGCCCGGTTGGAGTACACTATCAGAGTCAAACACTACAAAAACAACATCGTTCCCAACGCCACAAAAGAATAAAACAGTGGAGTGCAATTGAGAAAAGTGGGGGAACATAGAATTATTGTGAGTTATATAGTGCAGATTTGTGAGTGTGAGACTAAGCCAAGTGTTCAATAAGAGACAGTGTATCAAAGGGTTGAGACTAGAATTGGTTGAGTAACAGAGAGTACAGTTCAAAGGAGAACTATTAAGTTGAAGAAAAGGAGTTGGTATTACAGTAGATCAGATTTATATTACTGAGTTTATGCATTAGCCTTTGTTGTTAGTTTCAAAATTGTATGAAAAGTATAACAGTGGCTAGAGCAGGTAGTGGCCTACGTCCATTAGAGGTGGCTTGCTATCTAAAGGGGGTTGGGGCCCCCTATGAGTGGCTGCTCACAAACAACTTGATGTAATTAAGTGGGTGCTTAGTTAACATCGTAATAACAAATAGATTGGTGGTTTTCCTTTTGGGTTTCCAAGTAAAAAATACCTATGTCAATATGTGTGTGTTGCTAAATTTGTGAACTATGTGTTTAGGTGAATCGTTTACTTTACTACATGTTTAAATTGTAGTTTGCATGCTCATACAAATAAATAGCAAAATACAAAGGAAATATAAGAATTGAGCATAAAATTTTGATAACCTCACAATTACTACTTGACCCACCTTCTCAACAATTCCAACAATTGGTATCAAAGCGAGGTTCCTTCAGGAATAGTTTAACCATGAGAAGATAGATCCATAAGGAATTATGTTTAGGCAAGAGAGTTAGGATGATTACTCAATTAAGATACCAATCTTCGATTGGACAAATTATGTTTTTTGGAA
Organism: Pinus taeda; assembly: GCA_000404065.3. Taxonomy (NCBI): domain Eukaryota; kingdom Viridiplantae; phylum Streptophyta; class Pinopsida; order Pinales; family Pinaceae; genus Pinus; species Pinus taeda. The sequence continues at coordinate 207,138 of APFE030120325.1, read as the reverse complement.
AGTCAGGAAGGAAGCCTATCTTATGTCTCTAGGGGTATATGTTTGGAGCTCTTTGTTGATGGATCACGATGTTCCTGATATCCCCCCCACATATGCAAACAGTAAGAAGGTATATGGAAATAATGCTAAAGATAAGAATGCCATTCTCTTTGGGCTTATTCAATTTGAGCTTGTAAAGGTTATGCACTGTAAGTCTACCAAAGAATTGTGGGTGAAGCTTAATTAGAGCCATGAAGGAGATGATAAAATCAAACAGGCCAAACTTCAAACCTTTCGAATGAGGTTTGAAATCTTAAAAAGGAGTGAAGAATAGATTATAGCATAATACTTCCTCGGAGTTAATGAAGTAACCAATACGATTAAAAGACTTGGTGAGGCCAACAAGGAAGATATAATTGTTTAGAAAGTATTGAGATCTCTGCCTATGAGATTTAATGCCAAAATCTTTGCCATCGAAGATATGTCTGATCTAAAGAGTCTCACAATGAACCAATTGCTTGGTACTCTCACATCCTATGAGATTAGAGTAGGAAAAGAGAAGTTTTAACCAAAGGAGGAATCTTTCAAGGTGTCCAAGAAGGATAAGGAACACAAAAATCATCAGGATTGCTCCAGTTGTGAATCTAATCAGGAGTTGGCTCACTTTGCTAGGAAACTAAAGCGTGGCTAAGAAAAGTATAAAGGGAAGTTTCCCTTCAAATGCTTTGATTGTGGAAGAGTTGGACATTTTTCATCCAAGTGCCCTTAGAAAGAAAGGACAAAAGAGGGAAATGATCAGAAGTTCAAAGAAAAAAATCAAAAACAAAAAAATAAGAGGATCTCTAAGAAGAAGGGGCTCTACTCCAAAGAAGATAGCTCAACTTTGGAATCAGATAGAAAAACTCCTAAGAGGATGAGTCAAATGAATGTTTACTAGTGGAATTTGGACCAGACTCCAAGAAACATGACATTACAGACTCTAAATAAGAAGAATAATAATTAGGAGTAGTGGACTTTGAAGGAGAACTCATCACTGCTCTTGATGAGTTGAATAAGGCCAAAATAAATAACATACAACTAAAAGAATAGTTACAACGTGTTGAAGAAAGTTTGTATAACTTAGACAATGATGAATTCATCTATCAAAAAGAAAACCTCGAAAAAGCCATTAAAAGTAAAGACAGCATAGCCCTTCGACTAGAAGAAAAAAAAACATGTGAGAAACTAAAAGAAGAGAATAAACATCTAAAGGAGGATTTTTTCAAGGTAAAGAAGGAGATGATCTCAAATACATGCAAAAAAGGAAATTCTACCACTGAAAGTCAAATTAGAAGAAGCTAAACGAAAAGAAGAAGTTCTTAATGATTTAATCCATGAACGGGAAGAAATTTGTCAAAGTCTCGAGGCATAAGTTGTCTCTCTGAGAATAAATCTTGAGAGATTGGAGAGAAAGGTGTAAATGAGAAGTTTGCAGAAGGGACAAGAAAGCTAGATCATATTTTGAACAGCCAACGGTCTCTAGAAAACAAAACAAGTATGGGACATTCTGGTGGCAAGATTACAGGCGTTATTGACAAACGTTCAAAACCAAACACAATTTCTTCTAATTCAGGTTGGACCCCTTCTTCGCTTTCTCGTGGAGTATCGCTCATCTATCACTAAGTTATATACTCCACTAAGCTAATGGAGCTGCTTTAAAATTCCCCAACAGGATGAGCCTTATAAATCTACTAAACCTCCGTAAAATCAAAATCACAAGGCTATTTGGTAAGGTTTACTTACTTTTGACTAAGCGATGCGAGGTTGATCGAACGGTCAACCACCTTAGTGATCCAACGGTCACTATCTCATCGCTCAAACAATCTGTGTGGCCTTTAACCAACTTTACGGACCCGATGAGGTTTATAACCACTCAACCTATAGAAGTTCAGGTCCGGCTTTTCCCATGTGCTTAATTCCTTAGGATGGACCCGATGGGATTTATAGATTGTAATATAGTTGATGTCGAGTCAGGTTCAGGCGCTAACGTTCACCCAACTCTTTAGCTTATATCTGTCAGATAACGATGGCCACTGGTCTCTCGACTTGCGGAGACTTCAAATAACCCACGAGTTAGCACCAAGCTAAACCCATTTTGGATTGGTCATAAGGCCTTGATATGTAAGATCAAAGGTTTAGGACGAATGCAGTCTTTCAAGCCCGATTGGGGAACCCATATGCCTTCAAACTCCACAGTTCATAATACGTGAAAAGAGAATTAAAATCAATTACACAATACTCGAACTTTTTAGAATTAAACAGGAAATTCAACAAAACACAGTGAAATTTAGAGAGGGATGCAACACCTCTGGGATTGACCAAATCTACATAGAAAGATACAGAGAGATATTTTTTGTAACTAAATCTTATATCTGGAAAACAAGCTGAATTAGTCAAAATCCCTTTATTATGATTCAGAACTTACATAAGTATTGTTTCAATTAACAACCAGGTCCTAAATCAAAGGACCAAACTAACTAATCCTATCTAATATGCATGATATTCTCCTTGCGAATCTCCACTACATCTAACTACTTGAATTTATTACATGATAATCTATATCCTAGATTCTAGTCTAAATCCTATCCAAAAAGCTTTGAAAATTGACAGCTAAAGGACCTCACTCCTTTGCTTGTAACTTTTTTTGGATTTTTGGAATAATACGAAGGCTTTTTCCTTTAAGCCTTATGCTCCTGCATCAGACTCCTGAGGACAAAATTCTTCATGGGCTCCTGTCCATGAGCTCTTCTACAGAACTACCCAATTTCGGTAGTGTAGCATATGTTACCCAGGTGGCTTCAGCAATTGGTTGATCTTTCCACTTGACCAAATACCGAAAATACTCTTGTCCCCTTGTCTTATTCAATAATTTCTTGTCCAAAATCCTCTCTCGATGCAATTCATTTGTTGTATGTAGTTGTTTTGCCCAATCAATTTCTTTTTTCTCTTGGTCTTGTACTGTGTCATCTACATTTTCACCTTCATACCTGTACAAATCAGCAACATTCAAAATTGGAGATATTCCAATATCAAAGGGTAATTCAATTTCATATGCATTCGCAGAAAATTTTCTCAATACTCTACATGGTCCAATTTTCTTGAACTTTAATTTGTTATACTCCCTTTTTGGAAATATTTCCTTTCTCAGGTGTGCTAGAACCAAATCTCCAACTTCAAAGTTAACTTCTCTCCTTCTCATTTATGCTCTACTTCTGTACTTTATGTTGTTGTCCTGTAACTGTTTTTTTACTTGTTCATGTATTGCTTGCATTTCTGAAGAAAAATCTTCCCCTCCAGCACTTCTCATCTCAGCGTTTCCCAAATTTCTTAATTCAGACACTCCCTTGGATTCATTCCATAAACTATGTGGAATGGACTTTTCCTTGTACTTATATCAAGAGAGTCATTATATGCATATTCAGTCTATGCCAATATTTGATCCGATTGTTTTGGATGTTCACTTGTAAGACTTCTCAGAAGATTACCCAAGCTTTTGTTTACAACTTCAGTTTGTCCATCCGTCTGAGGATGATAAGCAGAACTGAAACTCAGTTTAGTTCCAAGCTTCTTCCACAATATCCTCCAAAAATGTCCAACAAATTTGGAGTCTCTATCTGAAACAATACTTTTAGGTAACCCATGTAATCTTACTATCTCTTTAACAAACATATTAGCAATGTGAGTAGCATCACTAGTTTTATAACATGGAATAAAATGTGCCATTTTTGAAAATATTTCAACTACAACATGAATTGAATCATTTCCTCTTTGAGTCTTTGGCAAGCCCAAAACAAAATCCATGCTTACCATATCCCAAGGTCTATCTGGAATAGGCAATGGAACATATAACCCTGTGTTTTGGCTTCTTCTTTTTGCATACTGACAAACTTTACAATTCTTCACATACTTTTCCACTTCAATCCTCATCTTCGGCCATAAATAAAACATGTTCAACTGCTCATAAGTCTTATATGCACCAAAATGTCCTGCAAGTCCACCATTATGTTTCTCCTTGATTAAATTTTCTCTCATAGAACAATTTGGTATGCACAACTAATTTCTTTTAAACAACAAGCCATCTTGCAAGGAATAATCAAGACACTTACTTTTGTCTAATAAAACGGGATTTTTACAAGCTTCAAATGCCTCTTTAAAATCTAAGTCTTTTTCATACAATTCTTTAAGAAAATCAAAACCCAACACTTGAATTTGACTTTCTTGAAGCAATATGTTTCTTCTACTTAAGGCATCTACTACTTTATTTGATTTTCCATTTATATGCTTCAAGAAAAAATTAAAACCTTGAAGATACTCTACCCATTTGGCATGTTTCTGGTTGAGCTTTGGTTGTTGCATACTGTATTGCAATGCATGGTTGTCTGAATAAAGTATAAACTCCTTAGACATCAAGCAATGTCTCCATTTCTTCAATGACTGCACAACTGCATAAAACTCTTTATCATAAGAAGAATACTTCTTCTTTGACTCATTCAATTTCTCACTGAAATAAGCTACAGGTCTATCCTCCTGACTTAAAACACCTCCAATGGCTTCTCCACTGGAATCACATTTCACTTGGAAAGGTTTATTAAATTCAGGCAAAATCAAAATAGGTTTTTCAGTGATCTTCCTTTCTGCTTCAACAGTCCACTTAAATGGTTGTCTATCTTTCTTTATAGTGTCAATATTAGAAGCATTAATCTTACTAAAATTCCTTATGGATTTTTTGTAAAAACTAGCAAGGCCATGAAAACTTCTTACCTCAAAAACAATTTTGGAGAAGTCCACTCTGTGATTGCCTTGATCTTCTTTGGACCCATCTTTAATCCATCAACGGAAACAACAAAACCAAAAAAAAAAAATCTTCCTTCATGAATGAACACTTCTTTAAGTTTATCAGTAGCTTCTCTTGTTTCAACCTTTGTAAGACATAATTCAAATGTCTCATGTGTTCCTCCTGTTATCACTTAGGTTGTTCCCTGCCTCCAGAAGGGAATACGGCCGAGGTAACCACTAACCAATCTTTTAGCTGCAGATCCTAGCCAATCTGCAACCAGAGAGGGCTCTCTCTTTATGATTTAGATTTGTTTGATTATATGTTAGGCTAGTTATGAAGCACAAGTTTTGTTTGGTGTTTGGAGGATGACATTCAGTAGAACAAAGCTGTAACATGAGAGAAGTTCAGACCATTGGGTTAATGGAGGCTAATGGAAATAAACCTCTGGGTATGGTTTCTTTGGCAATAGGAAAACTACAGAGCAAGATAATTAAACACAGAACAACTTTCAAGTTGAAATAAGATGAAATGAAGTCAAGGAATGAAAGGCAATTAAGAATCTTTCATTATGTTAACAGAGGGAAATTGTGTAAACATTATCAGGGAGAAGTTAAGAATTCCTTGATGATATTTAGAGTGGAAGAACCAGGGAGGCAAAAGCAGTTAAGAATTCTTGCCTATGCTAGTCCTATGGAAAACATAAAAAATTACAGGAATTGAACACAGAGTACAGTGAAGTAAATTCTGGGTTATCCTTTTTTCCTGTAACTTAGAACATGATATTTAGATGGTAAATAAAACACAGATACAGTAACATAAGAGTAAAGAAGACTTATTGATCCATGTATTAACACGAGAATTCTGCAATATATCCTTCTGCCATTGATTCCATAACCAGCAAGTTCACCAACATAGCATTCCAGCAATTTTTATTGCAGAAGAGTTCTCAAAACATACAGTGCAGGTCCATAATGATATTCACCAGCCAACCCACAATACATATCTTGAGAAGGTATTTATAAAGGATTTTACAAAATATCTCATAGGAAAATATCAAGTAATAAATTTATCCATCTACTTTGGCAGGGGCAATAACTGATATGGAGAACTGCACAGAAATGAATGAAGGAATGACTATGCTGTACTGGCCTCCTTAGGTGTCCTGTTATTGTTGAATTTTTGGCTCAAATAGTCAGCTGATGGCTGCTTCTCTGATTTGTGTTCCTTATGTGTTGTCACTTGCCACTTGTGCCTAAGTTTGTTTGAACGCTTTTAGCGCGAATTCCATCCTTTGTCGATTTGATTTTCTGATAGGAGACCCATACATTGCAATTTACTTGTAATGCAGACAATTTGCAAAAAGAGCATCAAACTACCTTGGCAAGACCTCAAGCATGCTCTGCCACCATTGATCTGTTTGTAATTGATGCTTTTTCAGTTTAAGCAATGTCTCATCAGCTTCAGTATACCTGTAATAATTTGGTTGGACTTCAAAGAGATGTGCTATCTCATGCTCAATGTAAAACAAATTTTCCAATTTATCATATAAACTTTGTCCAGAGGGAGGCACTGTCTCTTCTGAAATGCTTGATGTTGCTGTAATTTGATTGGTAACATAGGTATTTAGCCTGTGAGCATATTGTTCATGTTTTAACAGCCTCCCATTGCTAGTGAATAAGCTGGGTAAACCTTTTCTCTGTAATACTGCAAACTTCTGTCTGAAGGCATTTACCTCTTTCTGCATTTCTTGACACTTTCTTTCTATAGTTTGTACAAAATTCCTCATGGTCAGCACCTTCTTGACTCTCAAAATAGTGTCTGTCATGTTCTGAATATCTAGAGATGCTAGCTGCTCACTGGTATGAGTATTCAAAAAATGAATCAATTGATTGGCTTACTCAGGCTTGTTTTCCAATAATGCTCTGACCTTTTGAGTCTCATATTGACCTAACCCTATCAATTCAATCTGGTCAAAAATAGTCTGTATTGTTGTCCATTGATCAGCAATAGATTGGCCAATTTTATCCCACAAAATAGTTTTGATTTCTGTTAGAGTTTTATGAAGAGTGAGGTCCTTTTCCAAGGCTTTTATTTTATTCTCCAAGGCCTTCACTTCTCTTGTCTTCTCAGCCACAGTCATTTTTGATTTGTCATAATTTACCTCAATCTTGGCCAGTTTTTCCTTGGCTTCTTTTAATTCTTCCATTTGGATTTCCAAAGCCTTTATTTCTATCATCATATCTTCCATGCTCAAGCTGGCATCTTGTCCTGTTGCTGCTGCAGTTGTTGCTAAAGTCGAGGTACCTACTGTTGATGCTGGCTCAGTAGGAGGGGCTACTATGGTGACTGTAGGAGGAGGAACTATAAGATTTGGAGCTGTTTGAGCTGGCTGAGATGCAAACTCCTCCTGTTTTCCTTGTAGTGTTGTCTCCAAGGCTTTCTCTGTCTCCAGCAGTCTTTGATTAATCCTCATTAATAAACTTACCACATCCTCCTCTTCTCTTTGTTGTGCCACTTCTGTGGCCTGAGGGTGCATTGTAGCTGGCAACTTAAGTTGTCTTCTGAGGGATGCTATGTCTTCCTCTTTCTTTTTTATTAAGGCCTGTGTGCCCTTGGGATCCTTGGGATCATGTCCCAATTCCATGATAATCTCCTCCAAGGATTTAATTCTATTATCCTTGGCTAATGAGGAGGCCTTTTCCAGTTCCAATTGGGCAGAAGTGTTGTACAATGAATTCTGCAATTTATGAGCCAGTAATGCTTTGTCTGCCAAGGTCGAGTATACCATTTCTCCGGCTTGTTTGTGTAACTCAATCTGGTCCATTGGGTGGATGTCTTTAACAAGAACTTCCATATTGGTCCTGATATAATCAGCAGCTTACTGTGGCTGCTGTGTGGTGGGCCTGAAGTGACTAAGGGTCATCTTCCCTACTTGGATATCATAGGCTGCCATTAGCCTTTGTTGATTGGTGGGAGCCATTCTTAGCAATTGGTTATATAACTGGAACCTTACTGGCTCATTTCTGGCCTTGATTTCAGTGAATGCTCTCTTGATGTCAGAGCCTTTCTTGCTCTTTTGCTTGGTGGATGTAACCTCCACACCATGTTGTCTCTCTTGCTCCTGCTAAAATGAGCTAGTAGATGTTTCCAAAAATGGAGAAATCTGTTGTTCAGATGTTCCCTCACCCCTTAGGTTACCTGTTGTCTCCTCTGTAAATTCTTCTTCAGAGTAGGGGTTCAACCTCTGCCTGTTCTCCCCTTGCTGTTTTGTGGATGCCCCTGTGGGTGTCTCTTCTGGTCTGTCCCTTTTTTTGGCTCTTTCCTCATTAAGAGGAGTTTGTAACACGGGGAGTTCTGTTACCTTTGTTTGTGTTGAAGGGCCTTGCTCTTGACCTTTTTCCTGGGTTGTAGCTGGCTGATCTGCCATTGTATTTTGCTGCTCTGAATGTTGTACTTCTTTGCCTTTTCCTGCAGGTGGAGTAGTCCCTTGGGCAGGTTGTTTTGAAGGTGTGGTAGATGATGTGCTCGTCCCAATGTGTTGTGGCAATGTGAGAGGGACCTGTCCAAAAGAATCCAGGTCAATTGTCTTTTCAAAGTCTTTCATTTCTTTTTCTAATCTCTCTTCTTCAGTAAGCTCTTCAACTAGTGTACCCTCTACCCATTCCTGTCGATTAGCATATTGTTCAATCTGAGGGATTTTGTGGTGCACATATCCTGCAAGCTTGTTTTTGACTCTTCTAAAACTTATGAAATGTTCAGGGTCATATGGTGCCCAATAAAAGGTTTGTTTTAGCATAAGCTCATCTCTTAGTATCTTGTATGCGTCATCCCAGGCTTCTTCCCTCTTATTGAAGATAAAAGGGCCCAATTGATGTCTTATCTTGAGTTGTGCCTTTTTTCTAGTACCATGGAAATGAGTCAGATCTGAACTACTAAATTTCCGGAAGTATTCCAGGGCAAAGAGTCTCATGGGGACATACTTTGGCAGCTTGTAGGGAGATAACTAACAGCCATAAATCCTGATCACTGTGTGGTTTTGGTAAAAATACCAGTCACCAATGTTGTAGCCCTTTGAGAGATGTAAAATCCTCTGCATTTCAGCAGAGAGCCTGTCAGGAGGAGTCATCATCAACAAGGAAGTGGTTGGGTATATGAAGAGGTCAATGAACTCACAATATGTATAAGGGGAAAGGTGAACTTCATGGAAAACTGAGGTCCAGAAAATGACAGACCTCCTCTCTCCTTTGGGGTCTAGTCTTTTAAGAGGAACTTGGAAACTATCAGGTTGATAGTACAGCAGTAGATGATGTATATATGATGTATATTTGAACACCCTTTCTCTCTCCAAAATCATGAATTTCTCATGGATTTTGTTTGCTATGAAGGTGGCATAGTCATACTTGACAGCAGGGGGTTGTCCTGGATTGAATATGGACATCAATACTAACATAGTTTCATCAATATACTCACTGGTTTTGCATCCTAAAATGTAGGATATCATGTCTATAAGGAGTTTCCCTGCTTCATTAAACCAGACTTGGTGATAAGGAGGAGGATGATCGGGCTAGCACTTTGGTAGCATAAACAACTGAGCAATTCTTGTTATCTCTGAGCTAGGCAGCTTGGCACCTTGATCAAGCAAAAGTTTAATGGTGAGAGGATCCAGAGGCTGAGTTGGCTCAAAGTTCAACATCTCATTTATGGACTGAGGAGTAATATACAACAGATCCAGATGGAGTCAGGATTGCTCTTTGTGTGGGATCATAGTTTGCACAGCATAAACGGATGAAATCAGGGAGCACATTCACTGAAGGGAGGTAATAGATAGGCATGTTGGAATCCAAAATTCCCAGGACATCAGTATTGCTCCTGTGGCTATTTCTAATTTCACAAAAGGCTTGCAGGTGAGGCTTGAGACCCATCATATCCTTAATTTGAAAGTCCTTGTTAGCAAGGGGTATCCATTCCAACTCCTTATGTGGTGCATTCAAGGGTGCAATATTCAGGGCCACTGGAACCTCCATTTTCAGTTTGTTAAGTGACTTTTAACTTGAGGTTAGAGATTTTTGGAGTAACAGACAATAGAGCACTGGTTTTGGTCTTCCTCAGGAAATCACAGACTGCGTTATGTTTGTAGATATTACTGCCTTGGGTGAAATTCATAGTCAAAACTGAATTTGCAGAATTTGATCGGGAGGTTGGAAAAAAGCAGGGGAAGAGCACTCTTTTTACAGGTGTTTTTGGTGATTTTGCAGGCGGAAATGAGCTCGACTTTCAGTTTAACAGGCAACTTACAGAGGAAAACAGGATTTGCGGGTTTTATTTTCGAAACAATGATCAAACAGTGACTTAAAATGCATAGGTTTGCAGGCAATAGCGTATCTTATTCGAATTTATCTCTTCAGGTGATTTTAAGAGAGAATTTTGGAAAAACAAGGGTTTACGGGCAAATTATCGGGTAAATACATGTTTTACAGGCAACTGGAGCGAAATGTGGTTGCAGACTGAGCTGAGGGGGCCGGGTTTGCATTGTGAAATCGCCTGAGTGGCGGACTGGAGCTTTGGTGGTGAATTGAACATAAGGTGCATGCAGAGTCTCCGCAACACAACGCACTAACAATAAACAAGAAACTATCACTTTCACGCTTTTTTAACGAAATTTTGGGCTTTTTCGGGCTTTTGGGCTTTTTGGGGATGACGTCAGCATGACGTAAATTTTTTCTAGTAGCGGAGTACGGAAGGTGACGTGGCGGATGACGTGGTCACTGACATGGACAAATGACATGGCGGACACGGCGGATGGAACAATAGCGTGGGCGCTGGCGTGGGTGCAAAGGTGGTGCTGACATGATGATGACGCAGGTAGTGGGATCAGAGGGAGGTTTGCGGTTTTCATCGGATCGCTTTTGGTACGGGGGCGGTTTGTGTCAGAGCAGGCCCGATGCAATGGAAAGCCGACACGCGTCCCTGGGTACGGTGGGAAAACCGCTTTCTATCGGGTGCTATCATTCGGACATCGGGGCGCCTTCAATACTAACGAGAGCCGTTGGATTTGGAGGGTGCAATCCAACAATTGACGGGAGGTCTAGATGGCGATTTGTATGGAAATCATGTGGGTAGGTTAGGTTATTTCTTTAGCCAAATGTTAAACAAATCCCAGGGGGCACGTGGAGGGTTCTTATTGGTCCTAAGGGGACCAATAATCTTGAAATAACAGGGTTATGGCTATAATTGTCGGGGCGGGATATTTAAGTATTTTGGGTTTTTTATATAGTTTTTATGTATAATAGGGGCGGGGAAATATAGATGGGAGTTATATAATAAAGTTAAAATGTTAATATGGTTTTGTGAATAGAAAAAGCTAAGTTTATAAGGTAGAAACTTAGGTTCTTAGGAAAATGAAAGTGGAATGGAAGGATCTTTTTACACAAGAAATGTGGCTTGTTTTGATCAAGTGAACACAAGGTTTCACTTAATAATTCTCATAAAATGAAATGAATTAGGACCATCGAGCACATCCCAATGTCCCTAAGGGGATGTTAGTAAGTGTTCTTGGGGAAATGAGAGGGGAAATCAGTCATGCTCCACTAAACTGTAGCCACTTTGCCATGATGTTTGTGATACTCATTAAAACTGATCACCAACCTGCTTCTGCAACATTAGAATTACTTTTCTTCATTTTGATTGGGTGCATTTGAACTAGCAAACCCTACTTTTCCTCTTTTATTTTGGCTGACCTCCTATCTAAATCTATCCTTATCTCTTCCAAGGGCTCAGATTGAGCAGTTGGGCCCTTTGCTTCTCTACCTATCTAGTGATCTGCCAAGCTTGAACTGTTTGAACAGACCTTCTTCTCTATTCTAAAACAAGAAATTTAAACATGATCTAGTCAGGGTTGAATTGTCTGCCTATTCATCAATTGTGAGAAAGTCAGTGATTGCACATTGTGAACTTGCTTTGCAACATGTAGTACAATAGTAGCATTTTGACAAGCCACTTTCCTGGTCTTTCTTTGGGGTTCCTTTTATTTCTCTTCTTCTTGAATTTTTTATTTTTTGAAAATATGGAACCTTTGCAGCATGGAAAGGATGATCATATTTGGCATTTCCACAGTCAATCAAGAAAAGTGACACCTATTGGTATAGGAACCTAACACCTCCTTAGTCCTGTTGTAAACTAATATATCGTCCAGATATACTATTACAAATTTACCAATAAATTCCTTCAAGACTTCATTCATAAGCCTCATGAATGTACTAGGTGCATTCGAAAACCCAAAAGGCATTACCATCCATTCATACAACCCTTCATTTGTTTTAAAAGAAGTTTTCCAGTCATCCCCTTCTCTAATCCTTATTTGATGATACCCACTCTTTAAATCTAGCTTTGTAAAATATCTTGCTCCACTCAAACAATCCATCAAATCTTCAATTCTAGGTAAAGGAAATCTATACCTGATGGTTATTTTATTGGTTGCTCTTGAATCAGTGCACATTCTCCAGCCTCCATCTTTCTTTGGGCTCAACATTGTTGGCACTGCACAAGGACCCAAGCTCTCTCTAATCAGTCCTTTATCTAACAGTTCCTGCACCTATTTTCTGAATTCTTCATTCTCTGTGGGAGTCATCCTGTAAGTTTGGTAGATTTGTTCTTGGAATCAAATCAATATGATGACTGATTTTTCTAGTGGTTGGTAACTCATTAGGTAAGTCATCTACAGTGATATCACAATAATTTTCCAGCATCTCTTGAATCTCAATTGGTAAATCAAAAACTTTTGTGGAAGTAATTATTACCTTGGGTTTACAAACCAATGCAAAACTTATCACATAGAAGCCACACCAATCAATTTTATACTCTTTAGAGTGTTCTTTTCAAATTTATATCAGCTCTGATCCGATGATTATGCATAGATATTCTAGAAAGAAAATGACTAGATCTAAGCTAGATATTCAATGCCCAAGTAGGCAAAACACTAGCAAAATTTTACTATGAAATTATTAGGGTATTTAGACCACTTATATGTGATTTTACGGTTTTTAATTCACTATTATAAAATGAATATGACAGCTGAAGAAAAACAGTGACAAGGTGAGGGATTAGAGAGAAAACCCTAGGCCCTAGGCCTTGTAGCACACTTCCCCAAAATGTGAAAACTTCTCCAATTGCTTATGCCACCTAAAAATACAAGATTTGAGTCAATTCTCTCTGCAAAAGGAGGGCTAGAGAAGGTCTAGGAGTCCTAGCGGCTAGGGATTGAGGCTTAAAAAAAGGGTTGAATGGGGTCAAAAGGAGGGCCAAAAGGGAGAATGGAGACTTGCAAGGGAGGACGAGAGGAGGACGAAGGAGATCGAGGGTTGGAGAGAGCTTGAAATCCCATGACAAGCCCCTTAACAGAAGTCGTTTAGGGTCAAGAAGGGGGGCTGAGGCCTTCTAGGCCTACGGCAAGGCCAAAAAAGACCTTAAACCCTCAATGCAAGGCTAAGGGAGGAGGTCAAGGCCCTATAGGGCTTGCATCCTGCCTCTAGGGGCTAAAAATGATGACGTTGGGGCCACCAAGGCTGACGCAAGGTTAGGAGAAAAAGACACTGGCCTTGGAGAGGGTGGATCCAGGCCTAGGTGATCTAGGTGGATATTAGTGGCCACCCACCTATTCCACATGGACCCCCACCATTGTTTCTTTCAATTTTTCAGTTTCCTTATTTGTAGCACAATTTACTATTTTTGGCAGCTTTTTAGGCCCTGAACTTCTGGAGCCATTTTGAGGCCCTAAACGATGTTTTTTGGGAAAACTAGGAGCAACATGGGTCATAGTGTTAAAATTGGCAACTACGGCCAAACTTCATGTGGGTCATCTTATTGATGGCTGATAATATTTTTACTAGATTCCTCTCGTCAATAGGTGTAAAATTGATATAACGATCATCTGATTCCGATAGGTATTCATGGAGATATTAATTTATTTTGATTATGGAATTATTATCAAGCCGGCCTACAACTCATGTAGGCTCAGAAGTCCAACAGTCGCATCTATTCAAACATCATCATTTGTGTATAAATACAAGAGGAATTTTCCTCCTTTTCACTCACTCATATCATCACATCTCTCTCTCTCTACTACACAGAAAAGAGTCTATTCTCTACTGTGCAGAAAAGGGTCTCTCTCTCACACATGTGAAGCCGAAAGTTGCTGAAACTGAAGCTGCAACTGCAGAAGTAAAGTTTGACCTGCATGGACTAGAAGATCTCCTCATCTGATCTCTACTATAGGTGCATCTGAACCTCATCTGAAGGCTGCAACTTTTGGTGGTGGAATCAAGTCAATCTCACAGATGGTTTGCAAGATATCGACTGCCCTAGTTTGAAGGAAGCTGTTGAAACTAAAGCTGCAACTGCAAAAGTAAATTTTGACCTGCGTGGACCAAAATATCTCCTCATCTAAACCTCCTCTGAAAGCCGCAACTTTTGGTGGTGGAATCAAGTCAATCCGATGGATGGTTTACAAGATATCCACTGCCCTAGTTTAAACGAAGCTGCTGAAACTGAAGCCGCAACTGTAGAAGTGAAGTTTGACCTACGTGGACCAGAATATCTCCTCATCTAAATTGCACTGTAGGTTCATCTGAGCCTCCTCTTCAAGCCGCAAATTTTGGTGGTGGAATCAAGCTGATCCGACGGTCGGTTTGTGAGATATCATTTTCCCTAGTTTGACGATGAAGCCGCTAATGCTGATGTTGTTGATATAGGGTTTGCTACTGCTGATATAAATCAGATTTATTGTACTATTTCTCTCTGCTGAATTATTGAAGATAAAAGAATATTTGATCAAAGGTTTTCCCCACACATTGTGGGGTTTGTCCCTGGCTAGCCGCCACATCTTGTGTCTGTTGTCTTGGCTTGTTTTTTTTCAATCGTTTAACATTCTATTTGCACTTTAATTTATGTACATGTGATTGCTAATCTGTGGAATATAATAAGAAAAAGAATTAAACTATTATAAGCATGGAACATACCATAACCTAACATGGAATCAGAGCTGAGGTGAAGACAAAGCCTGAGCAAGAGCAAGAGAAATCACCGAAGAGAAGATTGGCAAGGCTATCCTAAACGAACTATGGGGTCCTCAACACTTTCCTGCCGAAGACAAGCTCCGTGAGAAAGCTGAATATCACGGATGGAAGATGTCTATCGATATAACCCTAGAAGATCAAGGAGAGCTGGACCATGTAAGAGGAAATATTGTTGAGCCTCCATCAAATGCATCTGTTGCTGCCAGGTACAAATGGAAAACCGGAGAAGTCAAAACAAAAAAGATCATCCGGGACTCTATCAATAAGCACTTGGTGGCCTACATCTCTGATCTAAACACCTCCAAGGAAATCTACGATATACTGGTGAGTTTATTTAAATTTAATGATGCAAATCAAGTTTTGTTTCGTAGAAATAAGCTGAGGGAAATCAAGAAGGGTAAAGATGAGAGTATGCAAGCATACTTCTTAAGAATCACTGAGATCAAGAACGATCTCCTATCTATTGGGGAGACTATTGCTGATAGGGAAATGTCACTCACGACTCTTGGAGGATTACCATCTGAATGGTACGTGTTCAGGACTACTCTTCTGAACAATCATGTAATTCATGGTTTCAAGGAATTAATGGCTAGATGCATTCAAGAAGAAACAAGGGTAGAAGAGCAAGAAATGCCCATGCCTAAAGGTCCTCCTACTTCCTTTTCTTCTCATGCTAAGAAAAGAAATAATTCCGGGACTAAAGCAAAAGCAAAGGCTGGACCTAAGGGTGGAAGAAAAGGATGATGTTACATCTGCGATAAAGTAGGTCACTATGCAAGGGAGTGCCCTGATAGAAAGGACTCACACTAGGACGATGATCAAAATCCCTCTGATGGCAATCAAAGGAATGACAAATTCAATAGCAAAGGTAAGAGGAGAGTTTGGAATCAAGGAAGAGGACAAGCATTCAAGAAGGCTAGAAATTCCAGGATGTATTAAATGCACCTGACCTCTGAAAGAACCTAGTGTCCATCTCAGAAATGGATGACAAAGGCTACAAGGTAACCTTCAGTGATGACAAGGTACGTGTATTGAAAAATAATGTTAAAGATGCTTTTACTCTTGGGTTTCATATTGATTCATCTCTTATGACACATCTCTTCAGTCTGAACTTTGGCATTGGAGGTTTGCCCCCCTTCATTATAAAGCTCTACTCGGTGTAAGACAAATGGTGACAGGGATGCCCGAATTCCGAGTAGAGAAAGGTGTATGTCTAGGATGTGCCGAAGGAAAGCTCAAAAGGGGACCATTCCCATCAATCCAAAGCAAGACCTCCGATATATTACAATTGGTTCACTCAAGCATATCTGAGGCTGGCATTCAAAGGGAGACTACTACACCACATACTCCTGAGAAAAATGGTGTGGTGGAAAGGAAGAACCGTACGATTGTGGAAGTTATCTCTATGGGTAGATAACAATGCCTGATGTGGAGGAACCCACGGATCCTATTTATCCACCTGAGCCTTCCTCTTCTAAGAAGAGGCCTTCATGGCTTAGGGGGATACTTGATGATGATGAAGGACATGCTGCACCCTGAGGAACCTTTCATGAAAGTAAGAAACCTAATAGGTATCATGGATACCTGACCATCATGAGCACGATCATACAAAATGAGCCTTCATCATTCTCAGATGCCATCAAGCATCAAGTATGGAAGGATGATATGACCGAAGAATATGAGTCTATAGGAAAAGACATTTGTTACTTCCAAATGGCTTTACAAGATAAAGCATGAAGTAGATGGAAGTATTTTAAGTATAAGGCCCGTTTTTTTGCTCGTGGTTTCTCCCAGAAGGAAGGTATAGACTATGATATTTGCACCTGTTGCCAGATATACAACCATCTGCTTGATCATAGCCCTTGTGGCTTCACGAGGATGGAACCTACATGAGATGGATGTCAAGACTACGTTCTTGCACAGTTCAATCAAATAAGAGGTCTATGTGGAGCAACCCGAAGGATTTAAGATTTATGAGTGAAAATCTCATGTATGCAGGTTGAAGAAGGCTCTATGGGCTGAAGCAAGCACCCCGAGCATGGTATGAGAGCATAATTAGCTACTTGATGAAGTTGAGATTCACTAGGAGTGAAGTCGATCCTAACCTTTACTTTAAGGTTGAAGATGACAAACCTCTCAAGTTGGTGCTATACGTGGATGACCTCTTTCTAACAAGTGCATACCCTCTCATTCACAAATGTAAGAAGGAGTTGGCTTCTGAATTTGAAATGCAGAACCAAGGACTTGAAGTGTGGTAGAAGCCAAGGGAAATTTTCTGATCTTAAGGAAGATATGTGGTGAAGATTCTGAAAAGATTTGGCATGATGGACTGCAAGCCTGTGAATACCTCGAGGATCTTAACTTTCAGAAGTTATATGGTAGTGATGTTGGACTAGATTTGGGAAATGCCTCTGAGTTTCAAAAACTCATTCGTGTTGATGTTCTTGGTGAACCTCCGTCTGAACATATGTTTTGCAGTTAGCAATGTGAGCTCATATTTGGTTGAGCTTCACTAGATTGGTGCCAAGAATCTTCTGAGATGTCTTCAGGACATAATCTCTCGTGGATTGAGATACACTGCCGGAAATATGAAATTGCATGATTATTCAAATGCTAATTAGGCAGGTAGTGTGGAGGATCACTGGAGCACTTTTAGTGTTGTTTCTCTTTGGATTTTGCTTCGATATAATGGATGAGCAAGAAGTAGAAGTTATTTTCCATAAGCACCGCAGAGACCGGATACATATCTACGAGTATGAAATCATATCAAGCTGCCTAGTTGGGGAAGATCTTCAGTGAGCTGTTTGAACACATACCATTGTGATTCTCTGTAACAACCAGAGGTGGGATTCGATTATTGAGGAATCTCGTATTCGTCGATTTCTCCAACAGATAGACATCATCTGGGATATGGTAAGTCGATGAGCAAAGAGGCTCCATCGCATTAAGATTATGCACAAGTCGATACACCTTGTCAAAGCCCCGAGGAAAGATCCAATCTGTGATTTTCCCAAACGACTTGGAGTCGTCAAGAAACCCTTGTACAAGGGTCCTGCATGTTGCATACATTGAGCTCTAGGAGCTCTGAGGGCTTGCGGTTCTTACTAGAGCAACATATGACTATAGGGTGACTCATCCTCCCCTGGTGGTGCGCATTGGAACAAGATAATTCACTCTCTTATGGGACAAGATGATTTTCTCTCTTGTGGAACAGGATGATTCGCTCTCCAGTGTAGCAGGATGATTAGTTCTCCTGTGAGGCCTGGATTGATGTGTTCTCCATGGTGATTGTAGTAGGATTGATGTGTTCTCCTGTGAGGCCTAGATTGATGTGTTCTCCATGGTGACTGTAGCAAGATTGATGTGTTCTCCTATGAGGCCTAGATTGATGTGTTCTTCCTAGCGGCCTGGATTGATGTGTTCTCCATCGTGACTGTAGCAGGATTGATGTGTTCTCCTGTGAGGCTTGGATTGATGTGTTCTCCATGGCAAATGTAGCAAGATTGATGTGTTCTCCTGTGAGGCTTGGATTGATGTGTTCTCCTGTGAGGCCTGGATTGATGTGTTCTCCATGGCGATTGTAGCAGGATTGATGTGTTCTCCT
>APFE030120325.1:94584-184343 GCA_000404065.3 Pinus taeda | reverse complement strand
GAAAGAGAAAAGAAATAAATTGGGTGCATCTGGAAAGAAGGGAATTTTCGTGGGCTATGGTGAAAATACTAAAGGCTATAGAATCTATGTAGCCGGTCAAAGGGAAGTCGTGATTAGTCATGATAACACCTTTGACGAAGATATGGCTCTAAGCAAGGTGAACAATCTTCCGACTTTGAGGAGCTCTCAAGAAGCCGACACCAGGGAACCGAGAGAAAAGGATGATGAATCAATGCTTGATGTAGAAGAACCCATGGATCTGATTGATCCTCCTCCACATGAGCCTTCCTCTTCTAGAAAGAGGCCTTCATGGCTTAGGGGGCTACTTGATGATGTTGAAAGACATGCTACACCTCAAGGAACCTTTCGTGAAAGTAAGAAACCTAATAGGTATTAGGGATACCTGGCAATCATGAGCACGATCATACAAAATGAGCCTTCATCATTCTCAGATGCCATCAAGCATCAAGTATGGAAGGATGCTATGACCTAAGAATATGAGTCTATTATGAAGAATGATGTATGGGAAGTAATTCCCAGACCCTAGGACAAGACAGTTGTTACTTCCAAATGGCTTTACAAGATAAAGCATGCAGCATATGGAAGTATGGAAAAGTATAAGGCTCGTTTTGTTGCTCGTGGTTTCTCCCAGAAGGAAGGTATAGACTATGATGAGATATTTGCACCTGTTGCCAAATATATGACCATCCGCTCGATCATAGCCCTTGCCGCTTCACAAGGATGGAACCTACATCAGATGGATGTCAAGACCACGTTCTTGCACGACTCGATCAAAGAAGAGGTCTACGTGGAGCAACCTGAAGGATTTGAGATTTATGATTGAAAATCTCATGTATGCAGGTTGCAGAAGGCTCTCTATGGGCTGAAGCAAGCATCTCGAGCATGGTATGAGAGGATCGACAGCTACTTGATGAAGCTGGGATTCATTAGGAGTGAAGCCGATCCTAACCTTTACTTTAAGGTTGAAGATGACAAACCTCTCATACTAGTGTTGTATGTGGATGACCTCTTTCTAACAAATGCAGACCCTCTCATTCTCAAATGTAAGAGGGATTTAGCTTCTGAATTTGAAATGAAGGACCTAGGAATGATGCACTATTTCCTAGGACTTGAAGTGTGGCGAGCCAGGGGAAAATTTCCTATCTCGAGGAAAATATGTGGTGAAGATATTGGAAAGATTCGGCATGGTGGACTGCAAGCTTGTAACTACCCCGATGGAGCTTGACTTCAAGAAGTTAAGCGGTAGTGCTGCTGGAACTATTTTACGAAATGCTACTGAGTATCGACAACTTGTCGGAGCATTAATGTTCTTAGTGAACTCCCGTCCAAATATATGCTTCGCAGTCAACGCGTTGAGTCAACATATGGTTGAACCGCACCACTACATTGGATTGGTGCCAAGAATCGGTTGAGATATCTTCGTGGCACAATCACTTATGGGTTAAGATACACTGCCGGAGATGTGAGACTATTTGGATACAGAGATGTTGATTGGACAGGCAATGTGGAGGACTGTAAGAGCCCTTTCGGGTGTTGTTTCTCCTTGGGATCTGCTTCGATATCCTGGATGAGCAGGAAGCAGAAGTCGGTGGCCTTGAGCACTGCCGAATAGAGTATATTGCTGCTAGCATGGTCTCCTGTGAGGCCTGGATTGATGTGTTCTCCATGGCGATTGTAGCAGGATTGATGTGTTTTCTTGTGAGGCCTGGATTGATATGTTCTCCATGGCGATTGTAGTAGGATTGATGTGTTCTCTTGTGAGGCCTGGATTGATGTGTTCTCCATGGCGATTGTAGCAGGATTGATGTGTTCTCCTGTGAGGACGGGATTGATTAAGTTCTCCTGTCAAGACATCCTACCCATGCAGTCCAGGACTCATGGGAAGTACCTCTCATCTGATTAATGAGCAGGGAAATGAAGTTAGGGACCATAGTAGTACCAATGGACGCATCATTGTATCTACCATACTCCCTACGCTAGGATGAGCTCCATTGATCTGGGATCAATGACACTGGTCTGGGACCAGTGGTAAGAGCGGTACATTCTATGACATTGACTTCGGGTTGGTTGAGACTGGTCTGGGACCAGTGGTACGCACTCTGAGACTGACTTTGAGTCATTGGAGGATGTTACTCATCTAGGACGAGTGGTAGGAGTTGTACATACTATGACGTTGACTTCGGGTTGGTTGAGACTGGTCTAGGACCAGTGGTACATACTCTGAGACTGACTTTGAGTCAGTATGATACATCCTCGATCATTTCTTCTTCTTCGTTATTCGGACAAAAGCAAAGCAGAACAGAACAATGCAAGAGCAGAGCAGAACAATACAGATCAGTACAGGGCAGAACAAGACAAAGTAGAACAGGCAGAATAGAGCAGTGCATGGCAAGGGTCAGGCTGTACAGGGCAATGCATTTGATGGATGAACAGTAACGACCGATAGACAGATTACAGATGAAGTTCTCCCTAGTTGAGAGGGAGTGTTAAAATTGGAAACTAGGGCCAAACTTCATGTGGTTCATCTTATTGATGGCTAATAATATTTTTATTAGATTCCTCTCATCGATAGGTGTAAGATTGATATAAATATCATCTCATTCTGATAAGTATTCATGGATATATGAATTTATTTTGATTATGGAATTATTATCAAGTCGACCTACAATTCATGTAGGCTCAGAAGCCCAACAGTGGAATCTCTTCAAACATCATCATTTGTGTATAAATACAAGAGGAATTTTCCTCATTTTCACTCATTCATCTCATCACATCTCTCTCTCTCTACTGCACAGAAAAAAATTCTCTTCTCTACTGCACAAAAAAGGGCCTCCCTCTCACACATGTGAAGCCGGAAGCTGTTGAAACTGAAGCTGCAACTGCAGAAGTAAAGTTTGACCTGTGTGGACCAGAAGATCTCCTCTTCTGATCTATGCTATAGGTGCATCTAAACCTCCTCTAAAGGCTTCAACTTTTGGTGGTGGAATCAAGTCAATCTGACGGATGGTTTTCAAGATATTGACTGCCCTAGTTTGAAGGAAGTTGTTGAAACTGAAGCTGCGACTGCAGAAGTAAAGTTTGACCTGCGTGGACCAAAATATCTCCTCATCTGAACTACACTATAGGTTCATCTGAGCCTCCTCTGAAAGCTGCAACTTATGGTGGTGGAATCAAGTCAATCCGACAGACGGTTTGCAAGATATCGACTGCCCTAGTTTGAAGGAAGCTGTTAAAACTGAAGCTACAACTGTAGAAGTGAAGTTTGACCTATGTGGACCAGAAGATCTCCTCATCTGAACTGCACTATAGTTTCATCTGAACCTCCTCTGGAAGCTACAACTTTTGGTGGTGGAATCAAGCCGATCCGACGGTCGGTTTGTGAGATATCATCTGCCCTAGTTTGACGATGAAGCCGTTAATGCTGATGTTGTTGATCTAGGGTTTGCTACTGCTGATATAAATCAGATTTATTGTACTATTTCTCTCTACTAAATTATTGAAGATAAAAGAAGATTTGATCAAAGGGTTTCCCCACACATTGTGGGGTCTGTCCCTGGCTAGCCACCACATCTTGTGTCTCTTGTCTTGGCTTGTTTTCTATTGATCATTTAACGTTCTATCTGCGCTTTACTTTATGTACATGTGATTGCTAATCTATGGAATATAATAATAAAAAGAATTAAATTTTTATAAGCATAGAACATACCATAACCTAACACATAGAATGATGTTACTCACTCAAAATTTGTAGTCCTCAGATAGATCTTTCTAACAAGGTATTGTGCGCTTCAAACGGAGATTGTGTGCCAAAGTTACAACCCCGGGAAGTTGATGTACCAATTTAACCAAACGAGGCCCATAGTTTGGCGCTTCATCTCCTAGGGCTAGGTTTTTGGATGTTTAGGGTTTTCCATTGTTTCTCAATAATAAATAGGCCTCATAGCCTCATTGTAACACATTTCAAATGCATGTAGCTGCCACATCTCTTCTAAGGGATAAGCTACCATTGCCCAAGCTAGTCTTATTTCCATTCTGTTTGTAAGCATATTCCAATATTTGATATTAATGAAATAAAGTGTTATTTCTACTGCATCTTTGTATTTATGGTTATTTGTTGTATTCTTTTTTAAATCTAAATCACTTGTATCAGAGCAGTCTGCTCTTTCTCTGTTTTTCTTTGCATGTCTGGGATATAAGGAGTTAGGGCTTAAACTGGCCGAACCTTTGCAAGACTAGCCTCACAAATCTTGATGGCCTCCCATGGTGGATGAAAAGAAAGATGAGGGGCTAGGAGATCCTATCAAAATCTTTCTCAAAGAATCCCTCGAGCAACAAAATGAACGCTATGATGGACAATGTTTCCCAGATCCTTCAATGGCTACCCAAGAGTGACGTAGCTACTTCTAGCATCTACTCTAGAAGCACCACACCCTTTAAGGTACAAGTTAACTTTGGAATTCCCATATTTGAGGGTCAGATAGATGCAAACATTGTAGATAAATGGTTAAATCTACTAAAAGGATATTTTTTTGTTCATGATTTTTCCAGCCGAGAAAATATCACTTTTATCAACCCCCATGTTAAGGACTAGTGGGAAACCTACTGTGAGCAGAAGGATGAAAGTACAAACTCACTATTTTTAGTCACACCCACTTGGAACTCGTTTCGGGAT
This sequence comes from Pinus taeda, assembly GCA_000404065.3. Lineage (NCBI taxonomy): Eukaryota > Viridiplantae > Streptophyta > Pinopsida > Pinales > Pinaceae > Pinus > Pinus taeda. The sequence goes on along the minus strand of APFE030120325.1, from coordinate 179,650 downwards.
GCCATCAAGGAGCAGTACTACCCTGTCGAGAGCTATGAGGATAAATACATAAAGTGGACAACGTTGCAACAAGGAAGGGACCAAGATGTGCCAGATTTTACCAATGTTTTTCATACCCTCCGCATGAAGTTGGGCATCAAGGATTCTGAGAAGCATTTGGTTCTCAAGTACCGCGGCTGCCTACACAGGTACATCAATGACGAGATGGATTTCCTGGACATCTCCTCGCTCAACATGGCATACCGATATGTCGTCAAGATCGAGCAAAAGTTTAAATAGAAGAAAAGAGACTTTGGATATGCGAATCCGAAGTAAGGGAAAGGTGCCCCCAAACCGAAGAACAAATGACAAAGCCAAGGCGGGGCGACCCAGGACAGCCCGCCAAAGCCACAAGCAAAGAACAATACAGTGAAGCCGAAGAAGGACATGGGAAAGTGTTGTGAGTTCATAAGAGCTCCACTCACAACACATGTGAGTGTCGGGCCAAGCAGTCAATGGTGGCGGAGCTAAAGGCTTTGGAATCAGATGCATGTTCTCACTCTGAGTCAAAACCCAACAAGGGGAATGAAAAAGGGAAGCAGATTATTGATGCGGATCCCAACGCCACCGTTGCCACCACGAAGATACAAAAGGAGGAACCCCGAGATCCATAGGAGGAGGAGTGCCTCTTCCACTCCCAAATGTGGGTAACTGGTTCCCCACTACAGTTCATTGTCAACAGCGGGAGCCAAGAGAACCTCATTTCGACAAAGTTCGTGAATCGGTTGGGCTTACCGACCACAGCGCATCCACAACCGTACACCATCGGGTGGCTTCACCAAGGACGAGACCTTCACGTGGTCCACTAGTGTTGCCTTCCATACAGCGTCAAGCCCTTCACCAATTAGGTATTATGTGGCGTTTCTCCCCTTGATGTTTGTGATGTATTATTAGGCCAACCATACTTATGGAAGCAACATGTTGTGTATGAGTCAAGGCCTCGTGTTGTTATTGTTAATTTGGGAAATAAGTTGTACAGGATACCGGAGGTAGCACTGCCTACTACCATCTCTTTGGTTACTGCAAAACAATGCAGTGAACTCATTTCCAAAACTGGGATATTTGTTTTCCTAATGATATGCCCTCAGGGAAAGAAGACGATGATGGACACGACCTCTAGACAAGTCCCCTCCACACAACAACAACAGATGGACAAGGTTGTGGAGGAGTTCAAGGACATCTTCACCTCCCCGCAGGGGTGCGTCGCTGCCCAATGGACCAATCTATCGACACTCCGTTCTGGAGAATGACAAAATCAAGAGGCAGATTCAGGAGTTGTTGCAGAAAGGTCACATCTAGACAATATATGTATATTCTAGGTAAACCTACAACTATCCACCTACCAAGGCAAAACTAGGAGAGATAAAGACGTGATAGAAATCATTTCAATCAAGAAACCTAAGCGGAGGAAAGTTAAGAGAACTGCTCAGGATGATGGTGATGTTGTTGTTGTTTTCCTTTGGTAAATGGTTGATGTTGAGCTTCTGCCAAATTTTTGAGCCTTGTGCATGTTAATCTTGCTGAATCTCAAAATACTTTTCTCATAACCCAACCTAATTATTGACCTATGCAAAAATATGTGAATATGTTTGGGCTTTGCATACATGATGACCCATATTAAATGATGCTTAGATGCATATGATATTGTGAACAAACAAAAAGATCCCAATATAACTCAGAAGTTAAAATGCCTCTTTGATAGTTTAAAATCCAGGTACAAAATATTTGGACCTTACTGTTGTATGCATGTTGTATAAACTTATTTTTTGTACTCTATCCTTCACCACTAAGTTATAAATAACACCGAAAGATAATAAGGAGCCTAGGCCCATTTTTTGGAAAGAGAACAATGCTAACCTAATAAAAATATTTCCATAGGTTTCATACTAGCATCCCATCATCACGCCTTAGACTATTGTGGGCAATAGATTAACTAAATCATGGATACCAAAAAAGTGATCACCAATAGACAAAACAGAATGGCTAACCAAAACAAATTTTCAAGCATCTGCAATGGAATAATATCTGTAAAATTAGAATTAGCAGGATAAGAACCTACTACATTTGGAGTTCTATGATACTTGGTACAACAAATATTATGAATATGTTGTTTTCAATATCTGCAATAGGGTTATTCTCGTTCCTGAATGGATTGCATATGACTATGCTTGTCCCCCAATATTGAGATTCTGGCTTTTACTTCAATGTAAGGATCTCGTCTGTCATAAGGTTGGGAATAAATTTAACAAGATCAATGCATTAGATAAAAAGGAAAAATCATTCATTGAAAGATCATGGTGATTTGTTCCAGTTAGGTCCAAAATAAGGTTGGGAATAAAATTTTAAATAGAACAATGCATAAGATAAATTTTATAACATAAAATTTTAACTAGGCTTTCTAAACCTATCTGGAACAAACTATCATGATATTTCAAAAAAATATTTTTCCTGTTTAGCTTATGCATTGTTCAAGTGCAAAATTTTATGTAGCCATTGCAAACATTCAACACTAAATTTACAAGACTCCCTTGACAATAAGTTCAAGAAAGATACTACAAAGAAAAATGTTGGCACACCTGCTTTGCAATTTTTTTTGTGTTTGGCATAAAGTAATACTTATCCAGATATAAAACAACCACTGTAGGAACTAAGAGAAGTTCAACCCACCTTTTGTTGTCACCTAGAAAAAATAACCATTCATTTCCATAAAGTTAAAACAAACCAAAACTAGATGTTCATCTCATCCAAGGTTACTTGGGAGCAGGAGCAAAAAAGAGGAGCAGGGGCGAGAGCGACATTTTCAGAAGCTCCGAGTTTGGAAGCGATTCCAGGAGCGTCTTTTATATAATATATATTTTTTATATTTTGATGCATATATGTCAACAAAACAATGTAGAATGATGAATTAGATATAAAAAACATAGATTGAACCAATGTGGAAAAATTCAGCAAAAAGTCGGGATTAAAGCCCAAAAACACAATTCTTTCATCAAGACGATTTAATCGGCCGATTTTTTGCAGACTTTTTCCCTACCAATTAAATCGAAATAATTGATTTTATCAGGAGTCGACCGAAAAAGTCGGCCATCTCTCCTAGGCCATGGATAAGAGGCCAAAAAGGCTGAAAAAAAACATATTTCTTTGTTGTTTTTGGTCCCATTCGTCCCTGTGGAGAGAGTAGTTGTTTGCCATTTCCCTAGAAGAGGAGATTTGCTAGTTTTGTGGTGGGGATTTGGAGATTTGTCCACTGATCAATGTGAGAGATTCAAAGTGCCGAATTGTTGCTACCAGGTATGTATTTTAATTTCTCTCCTAGTCTTTTTTACACAAATTTCTTCTTAAATCTTTCTATAATTCTATTAGTTTGTTTATATCTTATTTTTGCCTAGAATTTTGAAAGGGGAACATTGTTTAGAATCTAGATTGAAGCAAAACTTCAACTTTCAAGAATAAAATGACAAAAATTCAAACCCTTGTTTACTGAATCTGAGTGTTTTCAAGTGACTGAGAAGAGGCATTTAAAATCTAAAATCAACAATTGCATTTGTGTTTGCTTCTTATGTGATGGGAAATCTTTAATTTGTTTCAATTTTTTTGTGCCTGGGTTTAAATTCAAGTTTGAAGTTTAAAACAAAATGCCAAAGCTTTTAGACGCTATGTGGGAACATGGTGAACCTGATACTATACCCGAATCTGGGGGGATCAATAGAATGTATTTGACTTGCAAGTTGTGTGGCAAGCATATGCCAAGAGGTATCAACAGATTAAAATTCCATTTGAGGCAAATTCCAGGGCAAAATGTTGACCTTTGCCCAAACACATCTCTAGAAATCATCCGATGGGCCATTCAATTGTTGATGGGTAAAGAGTAGGGAAAATACACCAGGGCAGGTACTAAAAATCCAACTTGTAGGGGCCTCAATAGTTGGGGGAAATGAGAGTGGCAGTGCTTCTTCAGCATCAACTTCCACACCCATATGTCCCAACCCCTCATCTTTCTCATCTTTTTTTATTCCTAGAACCACACCTGATGGTTGGTCAGTGAATGTCTTCTATAGAGTGATGTTCCTTTCAACATTGCCAATACAAACCCATTCTACCAACCTATGTTTGATGTTGTTGATGTTGTTGGCCCAGGGTACAAAGCCCCAACCTTTGCAGAATTGAGAGGGCCTCTTCTTCAAGATGAAAAGACTAATTGCACTTCTGGATTAGAGGAGTTTAGGGCATCATGGGAACACACTGGATGCACAGTAATGTCAAATGGTTAGATTGACCTGAAGGGTAGGACCCTTCTTAACTTGTTGGTTAGTTGTCCCAAGGGGAAAAGTTTATGAAATCGGTTGATGCATCTGCACATATTAAAGATGCAAGTTTATTATGTGAGTTGTTGGACCTCTTCATTCAAGAAGTAGGCCCAAGCAATGTTGTTCAAGTCATAACGGACAATGCTACAAATTATGTTGCAGATGGCAAGTTTCTTATGGAGAGGTATCCTAACTTGTTTTTGACACCCTGTGCTACTTATTGCATTGATTTGATGTTGGAGGATATATGTGAGATTCCTATTGTGAGGGATATTGTTGAATCATCTAGGATCATAACAAAATCTATATATAATCATGCATTTGTGCTTAGCTTGATGAGAAAATTCACCAAAAACAAAGAGTTGGTGTGTCTTTCCATTACACGATTTGCCACTACTTTCATATCTCTTCAGTCTCTGTTAAATCATATGTGGGATGTTGATGTGTTTTCCATCACTTGTTCAGCAACAATGATGTCTGGTATTATTTTGAGTTGCATGATAAGCTATGAAAGTGATGTCGTGTTTCCATCACTTGTCAAAGAAAACAATAGTGTTTGGCCTTATGTTTGTAAATCATGGGTTGCGGTGATGATGTGTTTTCCATCACTTGTTGAAGCAACAATGATATGTTGGCCTGGTTGTCATAGCTAGGGTATTGTGTGCATTTTGATGTAAGGTTGACCACCGAGTATGTGTTATAAACTCGTGGCAAGTGTGGGATGCTTGGGTCATTAGTTGGTCATGAAAGTCAAGCATGTTATTTGCAAAACAATGTACTACAGGTTACAGAGGTTGCAGGTGTCGGCTCATTGCTTAAGGCTCCAAAGAATAAAGGTGAAGGAGATAGAAGCGAGACCTTTTCAGGACACCTGAGATGTAGACAAGGTATAGAAAAGTTGCAGATTGTTTTTCATGTTTTTGGAGGACCAAAAGCTCCTCAGTGGGGAGGATTGATCCAGGTGGCTCCAGAGAAACACACACAACAAAGAGGGCTTATAGAAGCTCGACAATCAAAGTGATCATAATGTTTTCGAACCAGGACCAGAGTATAGATCTCATCGCCCTAATCGCAGCAATGAGAACGGTTCGTCAATCCGAGCTCATATGGCGGAGAACAAGTCAATCAAAATTCTGGTCAAAGTTGGGTTGTGAGCCAGGTTTAAGTGTCCTACAATTTGACTGACAATGGGGCATGAAACCTAGCTCCTGAAATCGGTCGAAATTGTGGCCCCATTAATTTGCCCAATAATCCTTATTTTCTAAACGTTGAAAAATCTCCCCTATTCCTAATAAAATTGAAAAAAATAGATATTATGGTGGCGGGCCACCACCCCCGCCACCCGCAAAACTATTTCATAATAAAAAAAATTATTGTTATAAGGCCGATGGGCCATGACCCCTACCAGCCTAGCTGCAACCTTAAACATCATATTAAAATTTAAATGGCTTAGCGGCCATTACCCCACTGAGCCTCCAACCCACTCTCGCACACATTATATGGTTTACATTTAAGGGGGTTGTGGTCGGGCCACCTCCAGTGGACCCGGCCCACGCCCCACTACATATGTCAGGATTTGGAAAGGGTGTCAGCAGGGGTCGAACCCACCACGACCCATGTGGCTGACCCCCGACCGAGCGACCCTATAAATATATATTACAACATCCCCATTAAAACCGTGTCACACCAAAACCCACGGTCAACAAAATATTTAATGTGTCGTGCCAACTATGGATACAAAGGTATGGGGTGGGCCACCCAATGCAGACCCGACCCCCCATTTATATACATTTCGGTTTAAAAATTATAACTATAATGTGTTAAAAAAGGGAGGGGCAAGGTTGACCACCTGACCCCTCCTTAACCATTTGCCTAAGTTTGCCATTGCACCAAACCGAATTATTGATTTATCTACCCAGCAAACTTATACTTAAACCCGTCATTCGTCAATGCGCAGGGAGGCAGATGGAGGAACCAAGAGTGGGCACGGAAAACGAGGCAGAGTTAATTTTTAATTAATTTGTTGTAGGTGGAACCATGATTGAGCGAAATTTCCAAGAGGGTGAAATTTTTGCAGTGTCCAAATTGGACAAATTTTATGTCGAACCTATACCTCTCAGCGACATGAAACCAATGGCATAGTTAGTTTCTTAATATGAGAAGCAGATTTGCAGAGGAACCGAACGAGGGAATCTCTGAGGAATCTAGGGGGATTCTAAAAAATTCCTTAAGCCCCAAATTCTCACTTTCTCATAATTCAGAAATTTGACAGTCAATTTTGCACTATTCGACGCCACAAGTCTGATGGTTGGTTCAGATTTTCCATTTGCTCATTTCATTTTTTGGCTACTTGTCAATGTGGAGTGCAGGGGTCAACATTCATGTGTGAGCATGCATTTCATAAGATTCGACGTTGTGAGATTGATGGCACGAACAACTTCAAAAGTTTGACATCCTCTTCTTTAGATGGCCCCTGGATGTGAGGTATATGCAGTGTGTTCATTTACTTCTTTTGCTATGCATTGTGCTACACAGATCCTTGTTCGATGTTTGATGTGGGATCTTGTTTTCATACTTGCTTCATGATTCTTGCTTGATGTGATGCGGAATCATCAGTTTGATGTACTTGTTGTCATGATTCATCATGTTTTATTCAAGATCCCTTTGTCGTCATGTTGATGGAATACTCATGTTGTCACCATGTATGTTTGCATTGAGATCCCTTTTATGCCATATTGGCGGGATGCTCATCATGCATGAGTTTTGTGTCATACTGATAGGAGTCTTTTGATTGAGAGTTCCTGTAGTGGAACATCTCTTGGAGCCACTCCTGCGTGAGCTCATTTTCCTGGTATGATAGCGACATCACCTCTTATTTACATTATCACTATTGATAGTGTTTAATGCAGCGACCTACACCATCTTGACACCGGGGCCCGAAGATGTAGTCCCTCCTGGACGAACTCTGTTATCAATGACTTATGTTTTCATGTGTTGATGATTGACATGTTCCTCTTCTTTACAGCATGCAAATATATTCATTTATGTTCTCTTAAAAATGCAATTTAACACATCACGAAAGTAAAAGGTCTTGGAAGGGTCCTTTGTCACACCTAGACCTGGATCAAGTGGTTTCAGAGCGGTCTTTGCGTGAATGTGAATTGCAAGCGTGAACAATGGAACATGCTATGACAGAGGATGAAAAAGTGATGTACGAGACCATGCTCAAAATTTCCAAAAGGGTGGAAATAATGTATGAAACTCTACAGAAAGAGACAGAGGAAAATGAGCGATTGCAGCCTCAGTTGCGAACCACGAAAGAGGCTCTAGAAGAACTAAAGCACAACAACCAAAGTCTTCAAACAGATAACATTGAATTGAAGATGCATCTACATGAAGAGAAAAAGGAAAAACATAGTTTGCTAAGACAGTTGAAAGCAAAGGACGAAGCCTTGGAAAAGCTGCAGTGTGACCCATGTGAGGTAAAAAGTAGTTCTCTGAATTCATCTATGTGTCATGATGATGATTTCGTTGTTTTTGAAAATCATACCACAGGAATAAGCTCCAAACTGTTAAAGAAAATGGGTTATGAAGGAAAAGGCTTGGGCATCAATGGCCAAGGCACTGTCAACCCCATCAAAGTAGAGGAATTACCGTGTCGAACAGGACTTGGGTATGTCAGAAAGGAAGTTGGGGAATGCGTTGAGACAACTAGCGAACCACCAACAACAGATGATGAGCAGTGCTCATCAGTTCTTTCCAAATCGACAAAGGAGGTAAAAAATGTTGATTTCCTTTCAGTTTCGTCTTCACATAGTATGATTTATGTTGGAGATTTGGAGATCCCAATTACAGGGACAAACATGAGGCTCCTTACTAGGACAAGGCACGAGGAGGAAAAAGAACTTGGTGTTAATAACTCAACCATTGGAGGTTATTCAGAGACCTCAATTTGCAGGCTCGAGATACACCAAAGGAGAATGCTCGAAGGTGTCAAATTCTTCCAAGGCATCATCAAAATCGTTAAGGAAAGAGAATGATGGGAACACATCCCCATCATCCCATGACAGTTTCCATTGCAAGGAAAGAGTTGAGGCAAGCTCTCATCGCCATACTTACACCAAAGACGGCAAGGAAAGGTATAACCACTCCCGACATTCGAATGTTCATTTCGATTCTAATCATGTTTTTTATGATGGACATGAATCAAGACATCGAAAAACATGTAGCTTTTGTGGATTACATAACCATACATTTTCTAAGCGTTGGAAAAGAATGGCAGCACACAAAAGGATGAGGCGTGAAAAACCCTCTCAACAGCGAGTAAAGAAACATGTTAAGCAGATCTTGAGGAAGAAAACCTATTGCAATAATTGTGACAGAAGTGGCCATCAAAGAGCCACTTGTTGGAGGCTCCATCCAGAGCAGCGCCTTAAATACAAAGTGTCGATGCATGAACCAGATGAAACAGTTGTTCGACAAGCGAATGCACCACAAGGAGGCGACCCATTCACATTGATAAGTGAAAAATGGCTTCTAGATATGTTAGCATCTCATGGTCGTGCTTTTGTAAATCATTTGTTGCATTTTAAAATGTAAAAGTGATGATGTGTTTTCCATCACTTGCTCAGCAACAATGATGTCTGGTATTATTTTGAGTTGCATGATAAACTGTGAAAGTGATGTCGTCTTTCCATCACTTGTCAAATAAAACAATAGTGTTTCGCCTTATGTTTGTGAATCATGTGTTGCAATGATGATGTGTTTTCCATCACTTGTTGAAGCGACAATGATATGTTGGTCTGGTTGTCGTAGCTGGGGTATTGTGTCCATCTTGATGTAAACTTGACCACCAAGTATGTGTTATAAACTCATGGCAAGCGTGGGAAGCTTGGGTCATTAGTTGGTCATGAAATTCAAGCATGTAATTTGCAAAACAATGTACCACGGGTTGCAAAGGTTGCAAGGGTCAGCTCATCGCTTAAGGCTCCGAAGAACAAAGGTGAAGGAGATGGAAGCGAGACCTTTTCAGGACACTTGAGATGCAGAAAAGGTACAAAAAAGTTGCAGATTGTTCTTCATGCTTTTGGAGGACCAAAAGCTCCTTAGTGGGGTGGATTGATCCAGGTGGCTCTAGAGACACACATAAGACAAAGAGGGCTTATGGAAGCTTGAAAATCAAAGTGATCAAAATGCTTTCGAACCAGGACCAGAGCGTAGATCTCGTCACCCTGATCGCAGCGGTGTAAACGGTTCATCAATCCGAGCTCGTACGAGGGAGAACGAGCCAGTCAAATTTCTGGTCAAAATTGGATTGTGGGCTAAGTTTAAATGTCCTACAACTTGACCGACCCTGGGGCATGAAACCTAGCTCCCGAAATCAGTCAAAATTGTGGCCTCATTAATTTGCCCAATATCCCTTATTTTCTAAAGGTTGAAAAATCTCCCCTATTCCTAATAAAATAAAATAAAAAATAGATATTATGGTGGCGGGCCACGACCCCCGCCACCCCCGAAACTATTTCATAACAAAAAAATTTATTGTTATAAGGCCGACAGGCCATGACCCCCGTCGGCCTACCGCAACCTTAAACATGATATTAAAATTTAAATGGCTCGGTGGCCATTACCCCGCCGAGCCTCCAACCCACTCCTGCACACATTATATGGTTAACATTAAAGGGGGTTGCAGGTCAGCCACCTCCAATGGACCCGGCACATGCCCCACTACATATGTCGGGATTTGGTAAGGGTGTCAGTGGGGGTCGAACCCGCCCGGCCCATTTGGTCGGCCCCCGAGCGGGCGGCCCCATAAATATATATTACAACATCCCATTAAAACCATGTCACACCAAAACCCACAGTCAATAGAATATTTAATGTGTCGCGCCAACTATGGATACAGAGGTATGGGGGGGCTACCCAATGCGGACCCGACCCCCCATTTAAATACATTTTGGTTTAAAAATTACAACTATAATGTATTAAATGGAGGGGCAGGGTTTGACCACCCGACCCCTCCTCAACCATTTTGCCTAAATTTTCCATTGCACCAAACCGAATTATTGATTTATCCGCCCAGCAAACTTATACTTGAAACCGTCATTCGTCAATGCGTAGGGAGGCAGATGGAGGAACCAAGAGTGGGCACAGAAAACAAGGCAAAATTAATTTTTAATTAATTTATTGCAGATGGAACCATGACTAAGCGAAATTTCCAAGAGGGTGAAATTTTTGCAATGTCCAAATTAGACAAATTTTATGTCGATCCTACACCTCTTGGCGACACGAACCTGATGGCACAGTCAATTTCCTGATCTGAGCCGCGAATTTGCAAAGGACCCAGAGGAGGGAATCTCTGAGGAATTTAGGGGGAATCTAAAAGATTCCTTAAGCCCCATACTCTCACTTTCTTCAAATTCAGAAATTTGACAGTCGATTTTGCATTATTCGACGCCACAAGTCTGATGGTGCGTTCAGATTTTCCATTTGCTCATTTCATTTTTCGGCCACTTTTCAATGTGGAGTGCAAGTGTCATCATTCATGTGCGAACAGCCATTTCATGAGATTTGACGCTGTGAGATCGATGGCACGAACAACTTCAGCAGTTTGACATCCTCTTCTTCAGATGGCCCCTGGATGTGAGGTATACGCAGTGTGTTCATTTACTTCTTTTGATGTGCATTGTGCTGCACAAATCCATGTTTGATGTTTGATGTGGGATCTTGTTTTCATACTTGCTTCATGATCCCTGTTTGATGTGATGCGGAATCATAAGTGTGATGTACTTGTTGTCATGAATCGTCATCTTTTGTTCGAGATCCCTTTGTCGTCATGTTGATGGGATACTCGTGTTGTCGCCATGTATGTTTGCATTGAGATCCCTTTTATACCATGTTGACGGGATGCTCATTATGCATGAGTTTTGTGTCATATTGATAGGAGTCTTTTGACTTAGAGTTCTTGTAGTGGAACATCTCTTGGAACCACTCCTGCGTGAGCACATTTCCCTGGTATGGTAGCGACATCATCTCTTATGTACATCATCACTATTGACAGCACTTAATGCAGCGGCCTACACCATCTTGACACCGAGGCCCAGAGACATAGTCCCTCCTGGATGAACTCTGTTATCAACGACTTATGTTTTCATGTGTTGATGATTGACATGTTCCTCTTCTTTATAGCATGCAGATATATTCATTTATGTTCTCTTCAAAATGCAGTTTAACACATCACGAAAGTAAAAGGTCTTGGAAGGGTCCTTTGTCACACCCAGACCCAGATCAGATGTGAAGAGCATGTTTCTTTCACTGAATTGGCGCGCTTTATCTATTAGCTGCAAACCAGAGGGGGGGGCATGTGCAAACTAGTTTCATATGATCAGAGCTTTTGGGCAGGAGTAGAGGAGGTGTGTGCCATTTCAAAACCTTTGTCAAGTGTTCTTTGGTTGGTTAATGGAGACAAGCCCGCAATGGGCTACTTGTATGAGGCCATGGATAGGGCCAAAGAAGCTATCCATACTTATTATGAAGACGAGGGAGACAAGGGGTTAGAGAAAGAACAGGTCATATGGAGAGTGATTGATGAGTGATGGAACAATACCCTCCATCGCCCCATGCATGCTGCAAGTATCTACCTCAACCAGACATTTTCTTACACCGGTGGTTTCAGATTTGAAGCCCAGGTGATGGATGGATTCTTCACTTGTGTCGAGAGGATGGTGTCATCTGAGCAAGAACGTGAAGAGATTTCTAAAGAAATGGAGGTATATAGGATGGGCGGTGGCACATTTGGTTTTACCATGGCTATTAAGAATAGGACGACCAAAATGCCAGGTAAGCTTTAGTTTGTTTCAAACTTTCAAGTTTAGAATTTCAATGTTTTTTTTTATGTTTCTCATTTTTCTTTTATCTTCTAGATGCTTGGTGGACAAGCTATGGTGGCAGAGTACCCCATCTCCAAAAGCTTGTCGTTTGAGTGATCAGCCAAAGATGCAATTCCTCTAGCTGTGAGCACAGCTGGAGTGTATTTGACAAAATACAACGCAAAAAGCACAACAGGTAAAAAAATTTCAATTAAATTTTTTGAATTCATTTGATTATTTTTAATATTTAAATTTTCTAAGTACTAATTTACAATCTATGACCCTAATATAGATTGGAGTCCCAATCCCTCAATGACATGGTCTACGTCTACTACAATCTTTGATTGTGGGTGAGACAACTTCAGAAACCTCCTGATGTGGAAGCCATCTCATTGGACAATATTGATACCACTATTGCATGGAGGGTCGAGACTGAGATGCCGACCATAGACTCGATCCTGGATTGGTTAGATGTGGATCCAGAGGAGGTAGCAGTTGCAAGGGAGGGAGAGCCAGAGGTAGAGGAGGAGGAACAACATCAGGGTCAGGAGGCAGAGCTGGATGAGGATGATGAGGAGGTGACACCATCTAGGATGGGCAACAGCAGCATAGGACAGAGGCCACCTCTTTTATTGGCTTCTAGAGGATGACTTACTCCATTTGTATTTCCAGGGGTTGGGCCTTCTTCCTCTAGAGGAAAAGGCAAAGCCATTCCCTATTCCCGTAAAAGGGGAAGAGGATCTCAGTGACTGATTACTTTATGACATGTAGATGACTCATGATATACATTTATTATATTTTTTGTTGATATTTTGACTCTTGAGAGTTGAGACTCAAACAAGACTCAAGGTTCAGTGGTTGATTTACTATTTTGATATGTGATGTAGCACTAGACTTCATATACATATTATATATTAGCTTTCTCATGTTTATGTGGAAATGCATTTATTTGATGTTGTAGATACTCTAGATGTTAAAAAAAATAAAAATAAAAATGAATATTTTGTGTTTTTTAATTTCGCCAACTTTTTCAAAAAACTCCCGACTTTAACGAGTTTTTCAACTTTTAGACCCTTGTCGATTTAATCCCAACTTCGAATTTTTCCACATTGGATTGAACCATATAACAACAATCATCTAGAAGTTATAATCTTCATCAACCACGTCCACAAGTTAGTAACATAGTAACATACAACATATTGAGTCTCATGATTCATCAATCTTAAAGTTTCAAGCTTTCAAAATTCAATATATAACATTTATCATCATTGATCACCATAGTTGTACTTGTAAGCTAAGTGTAACCATTACAACAAATAATATTTAACATGAAATGAAATGTTATAAAATGAAATGAAATGAAACAACTTTCAACTTTCATAAAGCATCATATTCATAATTCATTACTAATGAGATATAATTGCCAACTTCAAACTTCAAACTTAAATTGCCATATATTGTTTACAAAAAATATCATAATAAATATGAAAAAGTCAATAGTTATAAAAACTACTAAAAACTAGAAAAGACAAGTAAATCTATTATCTATTGCTAATGCTTGGGCCTCTTGCCACCACGAGAAATGTCTAATTTTTTAGTCTTGTTGGAAAATCATGATCTTTGTCATTAATATCACCCTCTTAGCATTAATATCTAGAGGTATCTTTGTCATTACCTCTGGATCTGTATAGGGATCTTTCTCATTAATATCACCCTCTAAGTAGTAACATAAGATTAAAAAAACATAGCATGTCAAGTCAAGATTTTGTTTAAATGATGCATACATTTTTAGGAAGGTCATGATAGAGGAGTTTGACAACCAATATCACTAACATCAAGGTACATAGAGGGATTGGTGTTTTTTATTAAATACGAGTTCCCTACCCTAATACATGACAAAATCTAATGAAAACATTGCAATCCCCCCAATCCTAGAATCCTGAAAAACTGATGTCTGTTGGATTTTGAATGAAATCTAAAATTCTACTTTCTCTATATGAAATCCAATGAGGTCAGAACCACTCAAACATCCTAATTCATTTCATGGTAATGTTAAAAATTTAAGTAAAAGGATGCATATCAATACTAGGGCCATAGGCTTGATCATTAGGCTGCCCCACTCAAAACTTGTTTGTTTTTTTTGAAAAAAAATTGCATTTGGAATATTACTACAAAAAAAAAAATCGCAAAAAAGACTAAACGTTCCCGAAAAAGCAAGAAGTGTTTTTTTAAGGAAACGCACTCCCGAAAACACTCCCTCTTCAGGAGCGTTTTCGGGAGCGCGCTCCCGCTCGGAGCGCGAATTGGGAGAGGGAGCGTGAGGGGGAGGGACGGAGGGGCGCTCCCCCACAAACCCTGATCTCATCATTAAATCAATCTCAATGCTTGCTAATTTTTGTCTGCAATTACCACTGCCAGATTGCATATGCTACCTGAGCCCTTTATATCTTGAAGTTTAAGAAAACTTCAGCTTTATATTTTTGCAAACTTACAAGTTTTGAACTCCAGATTCTTTTGCAACTCCAAGAAATCTGACACAAACTGATCCATTCTTGTCCATCCGTTGGTTTGAACGTTCACAAGTAAATACTTGCATGTTAAAATAATCATAAACCCAAAAAAGGAATTTTGGACAGAGGCACTCAGGGATCACCTATTCCAACCTTCAAGAAGCTTTTCCTCTTTGACAACCTGACATAAACAACCATGACATATAAAGGTTACAGAATTCCAATCAGCTGAATCCTTTGTAATTAAAGCAGATATAACTATAAGTAAATAAATATAACAAGCATACTAGTGCAGGCCACTAATCCCGTCCTCCATACATTCATCAAAACAGAGCCCTAGCATGGTAAGAATCTGTCAATATTTCTACCACTGTTGGCAACAAAATTCAATGGTTGCTGTTCCCCATTCATTTTGCATCTCCATACGACTCTTCTTCAATTTTGGAGGGGATACAATTTTCACAATGTTTCTGCTGTTATATTTTACTCATGCATATCCATTACACTTATTTGCTCTGTGTTCCTGATAATATCAACCCCCTAAGAAAAAAAGAAGGAAACAAAAAAACATTGTAAACTCTAACCTTGTAATCAAGGAAATATGTGAAGAAAATTCAAATGAGATGGTGAAATCAAATGACTGCATAAAATAATGGACCTTGGTAAAGTTTGCCATAAAAAGGAGGTTTCTATATATTCTGTGATTACCCAATGCATATGACACAAACATCGATTCACTAGACAATAAACAGCTTCAACAAGTGATATGGGTTTGAAATACAGGTTGTGGCAAACACTGCCAAGCAAATGTATCCAAAGCAAATAGATATTTTTCATCAGTAGTAAGTACTAGCTAAGTCTCGCATATTATTTCCACAAACTTTCCTCTTTAAATACATTAGTGGTCTTCTAAAACATGTTAGCCTCAAGTCTCCAGTACAAGAGGAAAATTCAATTCAAGGACAAAACAAAAGAAATTTCAGAAATCACCATCCTTCAAACTTCAGTACTTAAAAAAATTTAGACAAAAGAGATATATATCAGATGGACACCAATAACTCAGAATTCACAACATATATTACTTTCATCTTAAAAATACATTTCCATTGCTCTGCGCATGCTGTATGATAAGGCGGTGCCTTACAATGGATCGGCTTTGCATACAGGATGACCGGTGTAATACCTTAGTTTTGATCTTTGGTTTGGCCTTGTGTATGTGCATAATGAATATAGCTATAAGCCAGCATATGTGATTTATAATCAAGCAATAAATGTTAATAAAAAATATATCACCGGCTGCAAAAGAGAAGAACAAAAGAAGGGGAGCCATGATTCCCCAAGAGGGAAAAGACAAAAGGGCTTAAGTAAGCTTTTGTAATGGAGCCAAACTTTCTTTAGTCTGTGACAGGGTTCAGGCCATCAACCTTTCATATCACTTTCCTCTAGTCATCATCAACAAAGGCATTATATTGAACTAATCAAAGTAGAGCTAATCATAGCTCCCTCTAATCTTGAAAGTGATCTTCCTTGTCACTGAAACATAAACATCAGGTTATCTTTTTGTATTGCTACCTTTCAATCCCAAGATGATGTAGATATCTTGACCATATAATCCTTCAAGGATTACCAAAAACATCCCCTCAATCCATATATTCTTTGAATGGAGTTTAAAACAAACAGCTGTAGACACACTTGCCTCAACTGTCATTATGCATTTCTGCAACATTCTTCCAGGTAGCAAAACCATATATCAACCTGATAACCAATACCAAAACATCATAATTACCTCAACATGATGTCCATTTACAGAAAAATACCAGATTCTGCTTACTTGTTTCCCTCGGGATTAACATCCTTCCGCATGGTCTATCTCCATATTGTACAAATATCCTTCTCCATGCTTTTGATTTTTAATCAAAGTGCCCATGGTATGAACTAATCAGCAAGCTGCAATATCTTCTTCCTTGGAGTTGTCATTATCAACTCTTCTTTCTTTCTTTAGAAGACCATATTTGATGTTAATCAATATCATGTCTAAGTCATGCTATCTGCTGGAGAGTCTTGATCTTTAGTCATTCCAAAGCATAACAAACTCCTTTTTCCAAACATCAAATAACCACATGGAAGATTTATCATGCTCATGTTACTGAGCACATTCTTACGACCAACTCTTTTTGCAAGATTCTTGTAGACATGAATCCTACCTTCTGGAGAAGAGTTACTAAAGACATGCATACCTTTTCTTTCATACAACCATCTAGCCATCCTTCCTTTGAATGAGCTTTCTTTTTATCCTTATCGAAGATAAAAGACTTCAATTATGCCTTTCACACTTCAACTCTACCATCTGCATGCCTTTATCCTTTAAGACTACTGTTTCCATACTAAGTGGACTACACTAGTCATGTCATAAGGCTTCTTTCAAATATTAAAGATGTGAAAATTCCCTTGAGATGCAACAACTAGAATTAATTCTCATAACTGATTAACAGTTTATTAATTTTTTTGATTAATACCAAATTAATCACTGCAATTTCTTCACCAAAAATAAATACTCCAAAAGCAAAAAATAGGAACCAAGAAATACTAGCACACACACATAAAATGACTGTTATTTTTGGACAAATGTCCCCAGAAAAACCCAACGTGGGAAAACCGGTACAGCAGCTAAAGGTTTTATTATTATGCAGAAGTGAACATCTGAGTACAATCTTTGGAAGCCCAGCTAGTTATCCAATCAGCAAGAATCTGACAAAAAATATTTAGAGAAAATTCGCTCTCCACAAGCAACCCTCGATCTCTGTCTCCCTCTAAAAACTGACCGTCCAACCTCTACGCAGGTAGTTTCTGCTTCTGACGATCCACGCGACTGTGTTGGGATAACCCATGCGATTGTGTTGGGTTAACCCATGCGATACTCGCAGTTGTACTCGGAAAACCCGCGCGACCCTAATTGCGATCCGTCAAAAAAAACCCGCACGACCCTTGTGGCTATTCTGGGCCAGCTCTGCCGTGGAATACTTTTGTCAATGGGTGTTGCCTCTCTAGAACTGGAAATCTTCCTCCGGATCACTTTCTCTGCCCCTCTGACACAGCGCTCCCCCGCAACCCTGATCTCATCATTAAATCAATCTCAATGCTTGCTAATTTTTGTCTGCAATTACCACTGCCAGATTGCATATGCTACCTGAGCCCTTTATATCTTGAAGTTTAAGAAAACTTCAGCTTTATATTTTTGCAAACTTACAAGTTTTGAACTCCATTTGAACTCCAGATTCTTTTGCAACTCCAAGAAATCTGACACAAACTGATCCATTCTTGTCCGTCCGTTGGTTTGAACATTCACAAGTAAATACTTGCATGTTAAAATAATCATAAACCCAAAAAAGGAAATTTGGACAGAGGCACTCAGGGATCACCTATTCCAACCTTCAAGAAGCTTTTCCTCTTTGACAACCTGACATAAACAACCATGACATATAAAGGTTACAGAATTCCAATCAGCTGAATCCTTTGTAATTAAAGCAGATAAAAATATAAGTAAATAAATATAACAAGCATACTTGTGCAGGCCACTAATCCCGTCCTCCACACATTCATCAAAACAGAGCCCTAGCATGGTAAGAATCTGTCAATATTTCCACCTCTGTTGGCAACCAAATTCAATGGTTGCTGTTCCCGATTCATTTTGCACCTCCATACGACTCTTCTTCAATTTTGGAGAGGATACAATTTTCACAATGTTTCAGCTGTTATATTTTACTCATGCATATCCATTACATTTATTTGCTCTGTGTTCCTGATAATATCAACCCCCTAAGAAAAAAGAAGGAAACAAAAAAACATTGTAAACTCTAACCTTGTAATCAAGGAAATATGTGAAGAAAATTCAATTGAGATGGTGAAATCAAATGACTGCATAAAATAATGGACCTTGGTAAAGTTTGCCATAAAAAGGAGGTTTCTATATGTTCTGTGATTACCTAATGCATATGACACAAACATCGATTCACTAGACAATAAACAGCTTCAGCAAGTGATATGGGTTTGAAATACAGGTTGTGGCAAACACTGCCAAGCAAATGTATCCAAAGCAAATAGATATTTTCCATCAGTAGTAAGTACTAGCTAAGTCTTGCATATTATTTCCACAAACTTTCCTCTTTAAATACATTAGTGGTCTTCTAAAACATGTTAGCCTCAAGTCTCCAGTACAAGAGGAAAATTCAATTCAAGGACAACTCAAAAGAAATTTCAGAAATCACCATCCTTCAAAATTCAGTACTTAAAAAAATTTAGACAAAAGAGATATATATCAGATGGACACCAATAACTCAGAATTTACAACATACATTAGTTTCATCTTAAAAATACATTTCTATTGCTCTGTGCATGCTGTATGATAAGGCAGTGCCTTACAATGAATCGGCTTTGCATACAGGATGACCGATGTAATACCTTAGTTTTGATCTCTGGTTTGGTCTTGTGTATGTGCATAATGAATATAGCTATAAGCCAGCATATGTGATTTGTAATCAAGCAATAAATGTTAATAAAAAATATATCACCGGCTGCAAAAGAGAAGAACAAAAGAAGGGGAGCCATGATTCCCCAAGAGGAAAAAGACAAAAGGGCTTAAGTAAGCTTTTTTAATGGAGCCAAACTTTCTTTAGTCTGTGACAGGGTTCAGGCCATCAACCTTTCATATCACTTTCCTCTAGTCATCATCAACAAAGACATTATTTTGAGCTAATCAAAGTAGAGTTAATCATAGCTCCCTCTAATCTTGAAAGTGATCTTCCTTGTCATTGAAACATAAACATCAGGTTATCTTTTTGTATTGCTACCTTTCAATCCCAAGATGATGTAGATATCTTGACCATATAATCCTTCAAGGATTACCAAAAACATCCCCTCAATCCATATATTCTTTGAATCGAGTTTAAAACAAACAGCTGTAGACACACTTGCCTCAACTGTCATTATGTATTTCTGCAACATTCTTCCAGGTAGCGAAACCATATATCAACCTGATAACCAAAACCAAAACATCATAATTACCTCAACACGATGTCCTTTTACAGAAAAATACCAGATTCTGCTTACTTGTTTCCCTTGGGATTAACATCCTTCCGTATGGTCTATCTCCATATTGTACAAATATCCTT
Source organism: Pinus taeda (assembly GCA_000404065.3). NCBI lineage: Eukaryota > Viridiplantae > Streptophyta > Pinopsida > Pinales > Pinaceae > Pinus > Pinus taeda. The sequence goes on along the minus strand of APFE030120325.1, from coordinate 159,758 downwards.
CTCCATGCTTTTGATTTTTAATCAAAGTGCCCATGGTATGAACTAATCAGCAAGCTGCAATATCTTCTTCCTTGGAGTTGTCATTATCAACTCTTCTTTCTTTCTTTAGAAGACCATATTTGATGTTAATCAATATCATGTCTAAGTCATGCTATCTGCGGGAGAGTCTTGATCTTTAGTCATTCCAAAGCATAACAAACTCCTTTTTCCAAACATCGAATAACCACATGGAAGATTTATCATGCTCATGTTACTGAGCACATTCTTACGACCAACTCTTTTTGCAAGATTCTTGTAGACATGAATCCTACCTTCTAGAGAAGATTTACTAAAGACATGCATACCTTTTCTTTCATACAACCATCTAGCCATCCTTCCTTTGAATGAGCTTTCTTTTATCCTTATCGAAGATAAAAGACTTCAATTATGCCTTTAACACTTCAACTCTACCATCTGCATGCCTTTATCCTTTAAGACTACTGTTTCCATACTAAGTGGACTATACTAGTCATGTCATAAGACTTCTTTCAAATATTAAAGATGTGAAAATTCCCTTGAGATGCAGCAACTAGAATTAATTCTCATAACTGATTAACAGTTTATTAATTTTTTGATTAATACCAAATTAATCACTGCAATTTCTTCACCAAAAATAAATACTCCAAAAGCAAAAAATAGGAACTAAGAAATACTAGCACACACACACATAAAATGACTGTTATTTTTGGACAAATGTCCCCAGAAAAACCCAATGTGGGAAAACCGGAGCAGCAGCTAAAGGTTTTATTATTATGCAGAAGTGAACATCTGAGTACAATCTTTGGAAGCCCAGCTAGTTATCCAATCAGCAAGAATTTGACAAAAAATATTTAGAGAAAATTCGTTCTCCACAAGCAACCCTCAATCTCTGTCTCCCTCTAAAAACTGACCGTCCAACCTCTACCCAGGTAGTTTCTGCTTCTGACAATCCACGCGACTGTGTTGGGATAACCCATGCGATTGTGTTGGGTTAACCCGTGCGATACTCGCGGTTGTACTAGGAAAACCCACACGACCCTAATTGCGATCCATAAAAAAAAATCCGCACGACCCTTGTGGCTATTCTGGGCCAGCTTTGTCGTGGAATACTTTTGTCAATGGGTGTTGCCTCTCTAAAACTAGAAATCTTCCTCCGGATCATTGCCTCTGCCCCTCTGACACTTGCTACTCTATCACTTGATCACTGAGTATCTGCCATTATGTCTCATTCGTGCGTCCGTTTGGCTCGAACATCTCTCCCTTGATCTCTACAACTGGGTCGCTCGATCTACCAAGGAACTCTTACACAGAGTGTGTTCCTCCATCTACCCATCGACTTCTTCTTATAATCTCACTGTGAGACTCCAATGGCCAAGATTAAAACTTAATCAATGGTTGAGATTATTTTCTAGTCAATCCATGTGAGTTTCTAGAGAAATCTCACCTTTATCAATTAATTGCTATTAATTAACCACTCTTCCTAAGTTAGGCTTAGGAAATTTTTAATTATATTCAATTAATATTAATTGACCCATCTCCAGGTGGAATTTCCAAAAACGATTTTTGGGTTTTGGAGAACCCTTGTGTTTTAGCCTCTCCGCAAAGTCTCGAGACTAGAACACCATCCAATGCTACAAAAACTAACACTCCCTCCTAGCGAGGAAGTTGTTCTAGTGTTGAACTGCTTGTCAATGCCCACCAACCACTGCGCAACTTTGATACTGCATCTTTGTTGTTGTTGGCACTGCTATGCTACTACCAACTCTGCATCCACACTGCCACTCCCTCTCAATTGTTGTTGTTGCTACAACAACTATTGCAACTAAGAAGTATCTGAAATACTGAATTAATTGTCTCTGTGTTGCATCTGACAGCTACTAACTTCTTCATTTTCCACTAAGGAATTTGCACTGCTGCTGACTCTGCTACTGAGCCTTTTGCTCTGTCGTCAACACTACTCTGCGCTCCTTAGCACTTGACTGCAACTAGTCTGCAACTATCACTCTGGAATCTGAGTGCATCACTGACACTAATCCATCCTGCTACTAAATGTTGGGGGCCCCTATAGCAAGGTAATGATCCATGAGGAAGACACGTCAATGGACCCTGCCAATCTGCACAAATCTAACTCTGATCTACTCATACTGTTTTTGCATTGCAATAATGAGTATGATCTCCCCAAATCATGAAGCACTAGCTTCTATATGAATGCTTTCTCTGAAACTAGACTCCCTCTAGGTCTCAACCTCCCTATGGGAAATCTCTTTTCTCCCTCCTAGCAACTAGCACTGTCCTCCTGCACTGAAACTGGACTGTGTTTTGATTAGTGTAGCTTGGTAGGTACTCCAAGCCCTAGGGTTCAGGGTTTGGAGGGAAAAGTGCCACAAGAGTCACTTGTGGGCTTGGAACCCAAGCATGGGGTTTTGCACCAAATCATGTTTTGGGCATTTATGTGATCACATTTCTACATGTGATGGCATGAGACGATATAGGTGGAAAGGATAATCCAACGCATTGAGAATCATCAAATTCCGAGTTGTAGAAGTGGAGATATGAATTTTTGAAGATATTTTTGGGGTTGACACCGTAGTGTCAAGGTCGGGCTAAGGTTATGTTAGGTTTATGACAGTTGGACAGTCCCTAAAGTGTGACGTTTTGGAGCCCTCTTTATGTGTATATATAGAGGTGGATGTGAAAATTCCTTAAACCCGGGAATCCCTACTGCAGCAACTAATGATATTTCTCCTACTTGTTAGATTTACATGAACAAGTTATTCGCAGTTTCCTATGGCAAACATCAAAATACATACATTGCAGCCTACACCAATTAAATAATATGCCGAAACAAGAAATTGAACAATAGAGAAAGATACAACACAAATGACATAGTTGTTTTTGGACAAACGTCCCCGAAAAAACCCAATGCAGGAAAACCGGTGCAACAAATCTGAGGGTTTTTAATATTTAGCAGAAGTATTTCTAAATACAATCTTTGGATGCCTTGCCAGCAATCCAATACAGAGCATATCACTCGGTAGAATAAATTAGTGAGATTACCTCACTCTACACTACAAGTCCCGACTAATCCAGCTATTGAACCAAGAAGTCCACGACTACTTCTGTGTTGCCCCTACGTGGGCCTGCGTCAGCCTCTAAGGCACTGCGTCACCTCTACTGGGAATCGATTTGCCTTCTGGAGCTGATTCTAGCCCTCCCGGCTCAGAAACGTTAACCTCCTCTGTGCTGCTTTGCATGGGGCCTGCATCACCCTCTTTGGCCTCTGCGCTACCTCCTATGTGTGTCTCTATACCTCTTTGCTGAGTATTCTTGGCTCCAGAGAAGATCCTCCAGCCAAAACTCCCTCTGCCCCTCTCTGCGTGATCACTACAAATCATTGCGTTGCCTCTAGCTTCAACGATTTGATCTGACTAATCAACTCTCTATGTCTTCCAAATGACCCTCAAGCTTCCTTAAATAATCTCCTCGTTAACTTTCAACAGCCCAGATTAGAAGCTAATCAATGGCTAAGATCATTTCTACTTGATCCTTGTCTTCTTCTAGAAGTTACACCAACAGTGAGATTAATACCCGTTAATTATTTTATTTTCCTAAGTTTATACTTAGGGTCCCATTAAAAATAGTTAATTATTTTAATAAAATTGTTTTTGGGTGGAATTTCCCAAAATGCTTTTTGGGTTCTTTGGAATATATGTGCCTAAGCCTCCTTGCAAAATTTGAGACTTAGTGCACATCTGATGCTACCAGAAATCAACACTCCCTCTTAGCGAGGAATGTGCTCTAGCAATGCCTCTTACTAAAGCATCACCCTGACTTCATAACATCGTCCTCTGCATTGCTAATGTCTGACATGCTATCCACCAACCACTGCGCAAATGTTGCATCTATATTGTTGCTGACCCTGCCACTATCAACACTGCATCTATACTGCAACTCCCTCTAAATTTTTGCATCCGTGTTGCTGGCATTGCCACTGTCAGCCGCCCCTACACTGCAAACTATTGTTGCTACTGCATCAGCAACAAAAAAAATCCAATATTTCAAAACTAGTGTTCAACATAGATGCATCTCGATGTTGAAGATCTAATTGCTACTAGTCCCACGTTGTCCCTCTAAAGCCACTGAATTATTGTTGCTACTTCAATATTGCAACTTTGCATTACGCTGCTCAGACTTGGCGTTCTAGCCACTGCATCTATCGCTCCAACGCTCCTCTGAATCATCTGACACTTCATCCATCCTACTACTATCAATCTAGGCTCCCGTAGCACGGTATTGATTCAATAGGTGGACTCCTCAAGGATCTTGCCCATCTGTAGCTCTTTCGAACTACAACTCCAAATCAGCCCACCTCCCTCCTGGAGGTATCTTGGTTGTCATGGCGAACTCCTCCTCCTCGATCTTCATGGGTGCAGCCTTCGGATTGTGCTTCTCGTCTTTATCCTTCTTCCTGAGGGAACACTGTGTTGCGTAGTGACCCATTTCACCACACCTGAAGCATTTTATCTTCAAGACGTCCTTCTTCCGCCTCCGCTGCTCCTGCTGCCCCTTGGATGCAAGGGTTGCATTTTCTTCCTCCTCCTTGGGCTTCGACCCACTGTTGTTGCTTCCATCAAGCTTACACTTGACCAAGTCTCTCCTCAGCTCCTCTTGCCTAAGAGTTGCCCACATCTCATCCCAATTTGGCAAAGTCGCACTACCCAAGTTACTCTGGACAAAGACTTACCACTCATCTGAGACTAAATTGAGGGCCAGTCTAACCAACTTGGACCCTTGAGGTGTAGACCCCATAACTGCTAACTCGTCCCAGGTCTCCTGAAGCTTCGTGAAGACGAATCTATGCGCTCCCTCATCTGTATTTGCGCAGATCTCAGTTTCTGCTCTAAGTACATCTTTCGTTGCTCGGAAGATCCTTGATATAACGTTGCCAAGGCATCCCACATTTCCTTAGCAGCCCCTCTGCTAGCGATGTGACAGACCACGTGATCCTTTACTCCATCCAAGATCATCCTCTTGGCCTTTGCCATTTCTGCTCGATACGTCTTCAGCAGATCTTGATCTGCGAGCACAGCCATCACGTTGTCGACATAGGTCTTGAGAGAATGCTCATCTAGAAGGAATGACATTCTTGCCTTCCAGATGACGTAGTTGGATGCCCCATCCAACTTGTCCTGATCTCTCAGCCCACTGGTTGCCATCCCTGCCACAAAAATGTCGAATTGCTCCTCTTTGTTTCTTACTGTTGTTGCTCAACCAATAAGAAAACAGACTTCTTGGCAGGATGTTTACTGAGGAAAAATTCCCTCACTATGCTTGTCTTCTCTCTTCTAACGTCTTTCTGCCCAACAAAACAGCCTGCAGAAAAACTACATCCCACCAGCTCTCCCTTATGTTGAGGCTCAGAGCTGCTCCCTTTGCCATGGCAAGATTTCGATCTGGAAGCCCTTCTCTATGTCGACTCACTCAGAGAGAGACTGCCTCGAAATTCAACCCTCCTAGCTTGGACTGCGCAATCCCTCTTAGGATTTGAATTGCTGCCTCCTACAGCTATTTCGATCTTCTTTTCTACTCAGTGTTGGGTTCTCTAGCATTGTTCTTCTTGCTTCACCTGCACTCCTCTGATACCATGTGAAAAATCCTTAAACCCGGAATCCCTACTGCAGCAACTAATGATATTTCTCCTACTTGTTAGATTTACATGAACAAGTTATTTGCAATTTCCTACAACAAACATTGAAATACATACATAGCAGCCTACACCAATTAAATAATATGTTGAAACAAGAAATTGAACAATAGAGAAAGATACAACACAAATGGCACACTTGTTTTTGGACAAACATCTGTGGAAAAATCCAATGCGGGAAAGCTGTTGCAGCAAATCTGAGGGTTTTTATGATTCAGTAGAAGTATTTCTTAATAAAATCTCTAGATGCCTTGCTAGCAATCCAGTACAAAGAATATCACTCGGCAGAAGAAATTAGTGAGATTACCTCATTCTACACTGCAAGTCTCGGCTAATCCGACAGCCAAACCAACAAGTCCCCGACTACTACTGCATTGCCCCTGCGTGGGCCTACATCAGCCTCTAAGGCACTGCGTCACCTCTATTGGGAATCGATTTGACTTCTAGAGTTGATTCCAACCCTCCCGGCTCTGAAACATCGGCAGCCTTAACAAATTTAGACTTTTGCATGGGAGGCTCTACGTTGCTTTGCGTGGGGCCTGCGTGAGCCCTTCCTGGCTCTGCATCACCCTCTTTGGCCTTTGCGCTACCACCTCTTTGTGTCTCTCTACCTCTCTGCTGAGTATTCTTGGCTCCAGAGAAGATCCTCCAGCCAAAACTCTCTCTGCCCCTCTCTGCGTGATCACCACAAATCATTGCTCTGCCTCTAGCTTCAGCGATTCGATCTGACTAATCAACTCTCTGTGTGTCTTCCAAATGACCCTCAAGCTTTCTTAAATAATCTCCTCGTTGACATTCAACGGCCCATATTAGAAGCTAATCAATGGCTAAGATCATTTCTGCTTGATCCTCATCTTCTTCCAGAGGTTACACCGACAGTTAGATTAATACCCATTAATTGTTTTATTTTCCTTAGTTTAGACTTAGGGTCCCATTAAAAATAATTAATTATTTTAATAAAACTGTTTCTGGGCGGAATTTCCCAAAACGCTTTTTGGGTTCTTTGGAAAACATGTGCCTAAGCCTCCCTGCAAAATTTGAGACTTAGCGCATGTTTGATGCTACCAGAAATCAACAGTGGATTGGGAGGCTATTACTTATCCATTAGTGCAACAAAACACAAGAAGAAAGCTCATTGAAGAGGAGGCTCATCTGATCTAGTCGCAGCAAGGACAAATAGTTTTGCGTGGGAGAAGGAAGACTGTTTTAGGACCTGTTTCAAGGTGAAGGAAGGTCGAGTCCCATTGCAGGAAGAGTCGCAGCCGTAGCCACAACATAGTTTTGAGGGCACTTTGGAGGGGTGCAAATCCATGGAAAGGCAATCGCAACCCTACATAGTCTTGTTGTAGGGTGTCACAGCAAATTACAAGAAGGCTGAGGGGTAGACAAGGGCTATGGCAACCCAGAACTGAAGCAACCACCCTCGACCCCTTAAAGAAGGGCAACCACACCTCTAGGGAGTGTTTTTGGGCACAAAAAGAAGGTTGGTTAAGGATTGTTGTGTGCCTTAACCAAGCCTAGTTTGTTGCAACCAAACAGACCTCAAAACTGTGAGATAGTACATGCTTATTGGAGCAACATTTGGTATTTGTTGGGTCAAGGAAGTGACCAATTTGGATCAAATTTGTTGCAGCGTGTTGGTGCTATGTGGAGGCCCTTATATGGTGGTGAAGAGTCCATCCTAGGAGCAGAACCGACATTGTAGTATTGGGTGCCCTTAGTCTAGTGGAGGGCAGCGTATTGGCTACCCAAAGTAGCCCTAGACAAGCTCTCTTGAAGTGACAAAGAACAGTTGAAGGTTGGGTGAAGATTGGTGTCGAAAGTGCAGCACTTTGATGGACAAAAGTGGCTGCTACCTGGTAGATTGAGCTCGGGAATTGGCCTGCAGATTGGATTATCCTGTGTACATGCTACAGAAATGACTTGTAGCAGTATTAGGTGGCAGCGCTCCTGGGGTCTCGATGTGTTGTCCTTTGAAGCACTAAGGGGCAACTAGTGAGCAATACAGGAGCAAAGGACCTGTAGGACAAGATACGACATAGAAGTTGCAGCGAAGTTTGTCATTGTATCTTGTATACCATATATTGTTGTATTATTCAGATTTAGTTTAATATAACGAAGATTGGGGTTGTACATATTGTACAATTTGTTAAAATCTGTGTATATTTGTGCATATGTGATTTACTACGTTATATTTTTCACTATGCAAAGTAGTTTATGGCTGAGATTCTTGGCTTGGTAGCTTCAGTGATTTTAAGACTCTAACTTAGACCCAAGGTCATGGAAATTCAACAATGCGTAGCTTTGCGCTGGGAATCTCCTGGCTGGAACTACACCTGCATACTGAAACTGAGCAATCTGCGTTGCCTACGTCACAGCAACTAGTTCTGCAACTGCCTCCCAGGAACTAACTGCAACTAGCTTTGCAACTATCTAATGATAGATTGCGTCTATTGAAGACACTTCCTACTACTAGGATGTTGTGGGCCCCCATAGCAAAGGGATGATCCTGCTGTAACAACTAGAACTGATCTAACTAATCTCCTTGTTGTTTCTGCACTAAATCTTGCCCATCTGGCACACTGGAGTCTCATACTCCTCTTCCTAGATTTGGTACCTGTTGCACTCAAATTATTGAAGTTCTAGGGAAGCAGAAGTGCCAACTTTTTTCAACAAGGATCGGATCACATATCAGTTGTCCATGTGTCATAGTCATCCCATTCTGCAAGTTATATATTGTAAATGATCTTAGTAAAACCTTGAGTCTTTGTAACAACCTAGGTAAGCCTATAATTTGATGACGAATTCCATCCTAGGAGGTTTTTTAACCTCACTGATTACATGTGTTTTTCAACACGACTAATCAGAAGAGTTTTTTCCCTCCAACTTAAACCCCCAAAGCTAGGGTGAAATTTATTGTCGAATTATTAGGTGAGTCATATTGTTTTAGTCAAGTTTGATATAAAAGTGGTTTGGGAATAATTTACGCTAATTGGTTAAATTATTTTATTACAAATCACTTGGTTTACTAGATCATATTGAGTCGTTGATGGGTTATGTGTCTTGAGGGTCTAAGAAGAATGTGTATAATCTCTTTGAGTTTTGTAAATGAAAAATCATATATATTAAGGGTTTAGAAAAACAATTAATCCCCTCATGTGTATTAATTAAATTTTCTGGCAAAATAAAATTAAATCCTAAACCAGAAAATTAACTAATTAGAGTCAAAATTAAATTATCTAGGAAAATAAATTATTCAAATAAAAAAATTCGTGGGTCTTGAAAGAATCAATTTTTAAAGGTCCTCCACCCAGGGAATATTGTTTTCTCAAAAAAAAAATGGACCATTGGACCTTGGTGGTTAAATCAAAGTCAATTTTTTTAGGAAATTAGATCTAAATAGTTACTTTAAGCTAATTAAATGACAAATTCGAAAATGCCTCAAAAATAAGAAATCAAGGACCAAGATTAAAAGATCTCGAAGTATTTATAAATGGCCAAGGCTATTTTGACAAGGATCAAAGAAACTAGCCGTTATTTTTCCATTTGGAGGATTTGTCTATAAATTAGAAAGTCATTTGAGTCTCTAGTCATCTTGATCTCTGGCTAGAATTGTTGTTGAAGCATTTTGTAAACTATTGTCCTACTAGAAACTATTTTTTCTTCTATAATAAAAGACTTTGGGGTGCAACTCGAGGTGTTCATGTCGTTGATTTGTGGTATGTACTGACTACGGGCTTCCTATGTGGTATTTTATATTGTTATTTTGAGATAATACATGGTGTGTGCAAGTACTCAATCCTTGGTCTCCAAGTTCATCGACTGTGGGCAAGGATTACTTTGCTTGGATCTCTAGTTTTTATATGGTGGATTGAATCTTCGCTTGGACTATAGTGAGCATTAACTTTTCTGAAGCGTTTGAGCCATTCTTTCAAGGAAAATATATCATAAAAATTATTTTCTCAAAATCTATTTGAAAACCCATGTATATTTTGAAAATAATTTTTTTAATTTAAATTTATAAATTATTTTTCTAGTTTGGGTTGGGGTTTTAGTTTTATTTTTATTATATATTGGGGTTTGGGTGTTTCTATTTTCATTTTTGTAGGTTATATCAAGAAACCAAGTGGGAGAAGAGCTATATCTAGGCCCTTAAGGGTAAGATATATTCTCTTGGAAATTTTGCAAGTTTCCCACAAAAAAAAAAAAAAAAAAATTGGAAAAAAATCAAAGGAACTGAATCATAAATTTTTGAGCAAGGGTTTGAACTTTTTCGAGACTTCTAACCCTGGGTTTGCCTTTCTAGGCCTTAGCCTCAGCCTTTCTGCCCTATGCGTCTTGGTTTTCAGCCTTCCTAAGGCTGGCCGTAACCCTCAGGGGCTGCGGCCTCCCTTCCTTTCCCTAGTCGTAGGCCTAAAGGGCCTTTCAGCCTCATTTTTGGCCTTTAGGACCTAGGCCATAGGCCTTAGACCTTTCCTAAGCCTTTAATCCCTCCTCATCCCCAATGCTAGCCTTATTAGACATAGTGTTGGCCCTTTGAAGCCATATTCTTCATCCTAGAGCCTCGATCTATCATACTAGCCCATTTATCCTCGCAAATTTGTCTCCCTTAGCCTTGTTCTCCAATTCTTGGTCTATTTTGCCCCAAAATTGACCTGAAACCCTAAGCTGAAGTTTTAAATCTAAATACTTGCCAGTTTTGCAGAATAGATTCTCAAAATTCTTATTTTTCAAGCGGAAAAGTAATCCCAAAGTTTCAATGATTTTCAACGATGAGATCTTCAAGCCTCTAGGCCTTGAGCTTAGAGTTTGACCGCTAAACCGTTGTTTTCTATAGTTTTATTACAGCAAGCAAATTACTCATCCATCTTGGGTTACTTGGTATCTTGCGGAATATAGTTGAAATTTACACTTGTATCCCTAAGCATTTTGTCTTGTCTAAGATTGCAATTTATTATCGTTAAGTACTCTTAAAATATTCTAATTAAGTACTTAAACAAATTTAAGAAAATCTTAACTCAGGAAAAATCTCACTCATAATATCTCGCATAAGCATACTTGATCTAGATTTGCATTAACAATTTACCTCCTAGCATAAGCTAGGTTGATAGAGATATAGGACAACCCTTCTTATCTAACTTGAGGGGCCTCGGCAACTCTATGGTGGTTAACACGGTGACCTTGCAGTCGTCAAAGCCAGTCTCTGCAACGCCGGAGGCATCGGGTGATCGAAGCCTAACAGAAAGTATCATTAATCAATCCCTAGCCTGCTTCCTATAAGCCTCCTTCCCACAACCAACCTTGGAGCCCAGCTTCAAAATAGTTAAAGGAAGGTTACACTTAGACTAGGCATTTAACTAAAATTTACCAAGATCACCGCATCTCACATAGGTCCTAGGATTTGCATATCATATAGGTTAGTCAATCATTCAAGCAGCAGGTGTCAATCCGGTTATTTGCAAGAATTTGTGACTCCATTAAGGCAGTGGTCTCATAGTAAAAAATTTAATTTACTCAATAATCTTTCTTGATTTTAAACAAATGACTAGGCCACTCATCCATGTATCCGAAGTAAGTTGATTCTCAACTTGCTTTCCTTCCCTTAATTCCATAGGAACTACCCCCCATAGCCTGTTGTGGGAGACAGCTAGAATGAAGTGGGCAGGGATCAGAGTGACAGCCCCCGTCCTGAGCATTGTCGCAGTGCCTGTACAATCCAAGCAACAACATTTTTTGGTGCGGTTGTTGGGGACAAGTTTGTCTTGTTGTCGGGGTTAACGACATTGGCTCGTTATCTTCTAAATCATATCCCATCTTTTCATTTATCCCACCAACGCCACATTTTGGCACCTATCTCTCATCATTTTTCATCTTCTCATCACCTTATCATTTTTTCTCACACTAATCTTCTCATCTTGTTCATTCTCACATTTAGCTCCTGGACATTTAGGTTGATTTTTGGTTTGGGTGGCGACTCAACTTACTCATCCATTCACTAAAGCGTACTCTAGAAGGAACCTTGGTAGCCTGGTTAACCCTGCTCCACATCCTGAAAATGTTCTAAGAGCTCGGTTAAACAACTTACAATCTAGAGATCGTTTAAATTTTCTCAGACAGGAAGATCTCCTTGATCTCCATTTTCTTTTCATCAATCCTCTGAATCAAAACATCATGAGTGACTACTATGGTCCTTGCAATTTCACCAACATCCAGGGGTATCCGCACGATTTGCCAAATGAGTCAACTAGGAACAGATTGGCAATCTTTGAGGGGAATAAGGCTATCAACGATGAAGAGCATATAAAGAAGTTTAATTCATTCCTCCATAGATATGTTCATTCTACGGACTATAATTTTGAAGATGTCAAGATGAAGTTGTTTGTCTTATCATTGGAGGGTAATGCAATTGACTGGTTTCATGACAAGGCTAATAATTCTTTTGATTCTCTAAGGACACTCCTTGATGCTTTTAAAGACAAATAAGGGGATAATAGGGAAGAGAAGTACTTGGCGAAAGAATTCAAAAGCATCAAGAAGCAAAAAAATGAAATGGTGGTAGAATTTAACCAGAGGTTCAACCAATTGCTAAGGGACATGACTTAGGATTACAAGCCTCCTAAAAAAACTGCCTTGGAAACATATCTTGAGGCTTACCATGTAGAAGTTCAATATGAAATAAGGCGGGCTCACCCTGCCACTTTAGCTGCTGCCCAAAATAAAGTTGAAGAGTTAGAAAAAGATAAAAAGGATTCAGGTAAATCTGAGATCCCTGATTACAAAAGAACTCCGGTCAGAAACAGTAAAAGAGTTAACCAGATTGGTTGAAAAAGGGAAATTAAACATGACAAGAAAATGAGTGAATTTACACTTCAGGATGATCCAGATGGTGGATATTCAGCCTATGGATAATAATGGGCCTTGGCTTAAAAGAAATCTTCCCATAGAGCAAAGGCCTCCAGATCCTCAAATGAACATGTTTGGAAAGGAGTTCCATCTACCTCTAAAGGATTGGATGGAAATTATCAAGAATAGTGGCAGTGTGATTCTCTTAACTTAAGCAATAAAGAAGGTGAGTGGCTTGAGGAACCGCCTATCCAAGACTTAGGAGAATCAGCCTGTGCTAATTTTAGGTAACAATGGTATGTTCTATGCTTAAGAGCAATTTTACTTCAATTTCTTTATTAACCCAATATCAATATCCAGTTTAGCAATCACATCAACATGATAGTAAAATGCAGATAGAACATAAACATAAACAATAGAAGACAAGCCAATACAAGAGGACACAAGATGTGGGACCAACCAGGGACAAACCCCAATGTGGGGAAACCCTTGATCAATTCATCTTATATTCTTCAATAGTTCAGAAGAGAGGCAGATAGTACAATTTACAAATCTGATCATTTATGACAGCATCAAAGAGCCCTAACCAGAAAAGTCAACGTTGGTCAACAAGGCAGAATTCTTCCTCTATTCAGCGCAGTCAAACCCAATCAACTTTGGCCACCAACAGCAAGTGTAATCAGCTTAAAACAGTCCAAAAAAGTCTAGTCAAAACTGGTCAATGAAAGTCAACCCTGCAGCCAACCCTTAATACAGTGAACATTAGTCAAAGGAGAGGCTAGATTGCCTCGGTTTTAGTACCCAAATCTGCGGCCTACTAGGACAGAGATGCCTCACCCAAACCAAAGTCAAAACAGGTCAACACTTGAATTCAACGCAGTCAAACAGCCTCCCTGTAGTTAGGTCAACGTTAGTCAATGCAGTCAACAAAAATCTGTCTCCTTTCCTTCGCACAAGATAGAGAGAAGAATGCCCAGAAATGTGTACCCAATCACAAGAGGAGAGAGAGAGATGTGAGATGAGATGATGGTGAAAATGACGTGAGGTCTCCTTTTATATTCAACGTTGAGGATGAGTTGGGGGTTTGAAAGCCTGTTTTGCTTGCTGGCCGACCTTGACAATTTGTTCATAATATAAATAAATTCATATCTTTATTTGTACATGTCGGAATCAGATGATCTTCAGATCAATCCTACACCTCTCGGAGAGAAGAATCCAAGAAAAATATCAGCTATCATAAATAAGATGACCCATGTGGAGTTTGGCCGTAGTTCCCAATTTTAACACTCCCTCTCAACTAGGGAGAACTCCATCTACTAATCCATCTGCCAATCGGTACTATCTTTGCCATCAATGCACTGCTCTACTCTGCTGAACTATGAAGAAGAAGAAGTGATCGAGAATGTATCATACCATTCTCTACTAACCCGAAGTCAGTCCCAAATAAAAGAGAGTGTCTCATACCACTCTTACTGACCCAAAGTAGTTCTAATCAAAAGAGAGTGTGTCATACCACTCTTACTGACTTGAAGTCAGTTCCAATTGATTCTAGATCAATATCGGTCATCCTAGCATAGGGAGTATGGTAGTACACGATGCGTCCATCAATAGTACTATGGTCCCTATTCTCATTTACCTACTCATTGGCCAGATGAGAGGTACTTCCCATGAGTCCCAGACTACATTGGTAGGATGTCTCAGCAGGAGAAGGATGAACAACTCATCTTACCTACATGTCGCCACGGGGTATCACAAGGGAAGGCTGAACCACTCACTCTATACACAGCAAACCACTAGGGGAAGGCAAAACCACTCACCCTATGGTTGCTCATCACTCCAAGAAGAACCCCAAGCCCCCCGGAGCTCCCAGAGCCCAATGTCCATATCATACAGGACCCTCACAAGAGGGTCTCTGCACAACTCCAAGTCATTCTCAAAAGGCCAAGAACTTGACCTTCCCCAGGGACTTCATCAGAATATCGGTGACCAGCTCATCAGTCCCAATGTGATGGAGCCTTATTGCTCCTCATTGTACCATATCCCGGATAAAGTGGTACTTGATATCTATATGCTTGGAGCAATCATGAAACACGGGATTCTTTGATAATCGAATCCCACTCTGGTTGTCACAGAGGATCACAATGGTATTCAGCACATGTCCAAACAGCTCACTGAAGAGCTTCCTCAACCAGACAACTTCATGGGAGGCCATACTAGCAGCGATGTATTTGGCCTCAGCGGTGCTCAAGGCAACCGATTTCTGCTTCCTGTTCATTCAGGATATCGAAGCAAAACCCAAAGAAAAATAGCATCCATAAGTTCTCTTGCGATCCAGCACACTGCTAACCCAAGCAGCATAACCATGCAACCTCACATCTCCAGCAGTGTATCTCAGTGCATGAGTGGTTGTGCCCTGAAGATACCTCAGAAGATTCCTGGCACCAATCCAATGTATATGATGAGGCTCAACCATATATTGGTTCAACGTGTTAACTGCAAAACATATATTTGGACGGAACATCAGTGCTCCTATGAGTTGACGATACTCAAAAGCATTTCCCAATTCAGGTCCGGCAAAACTACCACATAACTTCTTAAAGTTAAGTTCCATCGAGGTAGGCACAGGCTTGCAATCCACCATCCCAAATCTTTCCAATATCTTCACAACATATTTTCCTTGAGATACGAAAATTTCTCCTGGCTTTTGCCAGACCTCCAACCCTAGGAAGTAGTGCATCAATCCTAGGTCCTTCATCTCAAATTCATAAGCCAACTCCCTCTTACATTTGTGAATGAGAGGGTCTACACCTGTCAGAAAAAGGTCGTCCATATACAGTACCAGTATGAGAGGTTTATCATTTTCAACCTTAAAGTAAAGGTTCAGATCGGCTTCACTTCTAGTGAATCTCAGCGTCATCAGATAGTTATCAATCCTCTCATACCAAGGTCGGGGTGCTTGCTTCAAACCATAGAGAGCTTTCTTCAACCTGCATACATGAGATTCCCGGTTATGAACCTCAAACCCCTCGGGTTGTTCCACACAGACTTCCTCTTTGATCGAACAATGCAAGAAAACAGTCTTGAAAACCATCTGATGTAGGTTCCATCCTTACGAGGCAGCAAGGGCTATGATCGAGCGGATGGTGGTGTATCGGGCAATAGATGCAAATATCTCATTGTAATCTACACCTTCCTTTTGAGAGAAGCCTTGAGCAACAAAGCGAGCCTTGAACTTTTTTGCACTTCCATCAACTCCATGCTTGATTTTATGGAGCCACTTAGAGGTGACAACCGATTTGTCCTAGGGTATAGGAACCACATCCTAGACATCATTCTTCACAATTGACTCGTATTCTTCATTTATAGCATCCTTCCATACTTGTTGCTTCACGGCTTCTTTGAATGATGAAGGCTCATTTTGAATGATAGTGCTCATGACGGTCAAGTATCCTTGATACCTGTTCGGCTTCTTGCTTTCACAGAAAGTCCCCCTTGGTGCAATATGTCTCTCAACATCTTCGAGAGTCTCCCTAGGCCATGAGGGTCTCCTCTTGGAGGAGGAGGGCTCTTGAGGAGGACGATCAATAGGATCCATAGGTTCATCAACATTCAGCATCGTTTCATCTTCTTTTGTACAGTGTTTTCTGGTGTCAACTTCTTTGTCCTTCCTTGGATAGGAAGGTTGTCGATCTTGCTGAGGGCCATATCTTCGTCGAAGGTGACATCATGACTTATCTCAACTTCCCTTTGACCAGCCACATAAATTTTATAACCCTTAGAATTTTCACTATAACCCACAAAGATTCCTTTCTTCCCTGATGCACCCAATTTGCTTCTTTTCTCTTTCAACACATGAAAATATACGAGACTTCCAAAAACTCTAAAATTAGAGACATCGGGTTTCTTACCAGTGAACACTTCTTTGAGAGTCTTGGAACCCAATGCTTGATGAGGGCATTGATTTGAACATACACGGAGGTATTTGCAGCTTCAACCCATAGGAACTTCAGAAGCCCTTGATCATGCAGCATGGCAATAACAGCTTCTACAATAGTACAATTCTTCCTTTCAGCTACACCATTCTGCTCGGGAGTGTATGGTGTTGTAGTCTCCCTCTTAATGCCAGCTTCTCTGCAATAATCATGGAATTCATTGGATTCGTACTCAATCCCATTATCAGTCCTCAATATCTTGATGTTCTTCTAGGATTGGTTTTCGATCAACGCTTTGAAGTGATGGAACCAGGTGAACACTTCATCCTTCTTTTTCAAGAAATAGATCCAGGTCTTGCGAGAATAATCATCCGTAAAGGTGAGATAATATAAGTATACTCCCAAAGAGTTTACGGACATCATAACAAATATGTCGGAGTGGATCAACTGCAATATATATGTGGTCTTGTTATTACTTGATGGGAATGGTCCCCTTGTAAGTTTTCCTTCGGCACATCCCAGACATATATCTTCATGCTCTACTTTGAACTCAGGCATACCTGCCACAATCTGTCTCACATTAGGTAGAGCCTTATAATGAAGATGGGCAAACCTCAGATGCCATAGTTCAGATTGTAGAGATGTGTCACAAGACATGGCTCCCAATGGACTTCCTCCAACTTGATACAAAGTGTCAACCCTGAACCCAAGAGTAAAAGCATCTTTGAAATTTCTTTTCCAAACACATACCTTTCCATAGATGAATGCCACCTTGTATCCTTTGTCTTTCATTGCCGAAATGGACACCAGGTTCTTCTTGACATCAGGTACATATAGTACTTGTAAATGAATAGTGTTACCTTGATTCAATTGAAGGGTAAGATTCCCTACTCCCTTCACGAGATAGGTGGCATCGTCTCCAAGGATAATCTCCAAGTTTGTCTCCTTCTCTATCAGATTAGAGAGAGCTTCCTTGTATCCGGTGAAGTGCCTTGAGGCACCACTATCAATTAGCCAATTCCCCAAAGTGTCTTGTGGAGAGGTAGTGGAGAGGGTCGATATAAGATAGTACTCCTTTTGCTTATTGTTAACAACATTTGATTCTTCACACATGGAGTTCCTTGCTTTCTTGGAGGGTCGACCATTTCCTTGATGTCCTGCATTCCTTTTTCCCTTGCCATAGGACATGCCATTACTTTGATCGTTGTTGTTGAAGTTGCCACTAGAATGATTGTGATCATCATCATCATGCGATGTGTCCCTTCTATTTGGGCACTCCCTTGCATAGTGGCCAAACTTATTGCAAACAAAGCACTTGCCCTTCCTTCCTCCTTTAAATCCAGACTTTCCATTGAAATGACCTTTAGACCCTGCATTATTTCTCCTTTTGGCATGAGCGGAGAATGCAGTGGGGTTGCTTCTATTAGGAGGCATTTCTTGCTCCACCATTCTTGTTTCTTCTTGAATGCATATCGACATCAATTCTTCAGACCCTGGAATTCGATCATTATTGAGAATAGTGGTTCTGAATATATACCACTCGGGTGGGAGTCCTCCAAGGGTAGTGATAGTAAGTTCCCTGTCAGGAATGACCTCTCCAATCGAAAGTAGATCATTCTTGATCTCGGTGATCCTTAAGTAGGATTGAATATCCTCGTCCTTGCCCTTCTTATTATCCTTCAACTTATTTTTGAGAAATAAAATTTGATTATCATCACTAACCCTGAACATGCTGATCAACCTATCATAGATCTCCTTGGAGGTCTTCAATTCGGAGATGTAGGCCACCAGACACTTGTCAATGGAATCTCTGATAATCTTCTTTGCTTTGACTTCAGCCCTATTGTACTTGGTCTTTGCAGCAGCCGGTGCATTTGAAGGAGGCTCAAGGATTTTACCCTTCACATAATCCAACACTTCTTGTTCTTCCAAAGTCAAATCAAGAGAGATCTTCCATCCATGATAGTCAGATTTTTCATGGAGCTTGTCTTCATGCCGGGAAGTGGGATGAGGAACCGATTGAGCCTTTTGTCCTTGTCCAACTGCCTTTGGTGATTGCTCTTTCACTCTTGCTTGGGCTTTGTCTTCACCTCAGCTCTGATACCATGTTAATTTTAGGTAACAATGGTATGTTCTATGCTTAAAAGCAATTTTACTTCAATTTCTTTATTAGCCCAATATCAATATACAGTTTAGCACTCACATCAACATGATAGTAAAATGCGGATAGAACATAAACATAAACAGTAGAAGACAAGCCAAGAAAAGAGGACACAAGATGTGGCACTAGCCAGGGACAAACCCCAATGTGGGGAAACCCTTGATCAATTCATCTTATATTCTTCAATAGTTCAGAAGAGAGAGAGAGTACAATTTACAAATCTGATCATTTATGACAACATCAAAAATCCCTAACCAGAAAAGTCAACATTAGTCAACAGGGAAAAATTCTTCCTCTCTTCAGCTCGATCAAACCCAATCAACTTCGGCCACCAACAGCAAGTGTAATCAGCCCAAAACAATCTGAAAAAGTCCAGTTAAAACTGGTCAATGAAAGTCAACCCTACAGCCAACCCTTAATACAGTCAACGCTGGTCAAAGGAGAGACCAGATTGCCTCGGTTTTAGTGCCCAGATCTGCGGCCTACTAGGACAGAAATGCCTCACCCAAACCAAAGTCAAAACAGGTCAACACAGTCAAACAGGCTCCCCGTAGCTCGGTCAACGCAGTCAACAGAAATTTGTCCTCCTTTCCTTCGCACATGTGAGAGAGAAGAATGCCCAGAAACGTGTAACCAAACACAAGAGAGAGAGAGATGTGAGATGAGATGATGGTGAAAATGACTTGAGGTCTCCTTTTATATGCAATGTTGAGGATGAGTTGGGGGTTTGAATGCCTGTTTTGCTTCCTGGCCGACCTTGACAATTTGTCCATAATATAAATAAATTCATATCTTTATTTGTACATGTCAGAATCAAATGATCTTTAGATCAATCCTACACCTCTCGGAGAGAGGAATCCAAGAAAATATTAGCTATCATAAATAAGATGACCCATGTGGAGTTTGGCCCTAGTTGCCAATTTTAACAACCTCTAAGTTTCTTAAAGCTAATCCCAATTTCACATTGGGAGAATGGATCATTCAAATAAAACTAAATGTACCTATCTGTCGATGATCAAAAAGCCAATTTAGAATAACTCAGTCACAAAAGAGGTTAAAGTGTTTCCTCAACAGGTTCCTGAGTCTCCATTTTCTTTCGTTCCATGTGATGATCACACCAAGGTTGAAGAAGTTTCAAACAAAATATCTCATCCCAAAGACCCCAAGAAGAACCTGTTGTGATGCAGTCTAGCATTGGGAATTATGTTGTTCTTCCTGATCCTATAGATTTGCCTAAGGATGATATAAAGTCTAAAGATCTGATGTATCATGTGGCACATGAGTTTTGTGGCGCTTTTTCAAAATCAGGAAAAGGTGCCGAGATCATTTTCACTTCCCCCCTTGGACAAGTATTTAAATTTTCTTTCTGCCTAGAGTTTGAAGCTACCAACAATGTAGTTGAATATGAAGCTTTACTGCTAGGTTTGGAAATAGCTCGGGATCTCAGAATAAAATTGCTAACTGTAAGAGGTGACTCGGATCTTGTTATCAAACAAGATAAGGTTATGTTCTCATGCAAGAGTGATATACTCGGGAAGTACAAAAACGTTGTATGGGATACCATAGAATTGTTCGATGCATTTGGCTTACACATTGTTCCTAGAGAAGAAAATGGTCAACCCAATCAGCTCATCGTAGCCGCTTCCACTTTTAAAATATCTGATAATTTAATAAAGGATAAGGCCAGAATGGAAGTCATTTTCAGACTATCTGTTCCTGATAATGTGGAACATTGGCAAGTTTTTGATGATGAAAAACAGATTGTCTGTTTTCTAAATCACTTAGGTGAATTCGAAAGTTTCCAATCTTGCTCTAAGGGAGAAGGATCTAAACTTAGAGGAAAGGATGTGGTAAATCCCACCGTGGGAAACATGGTGGTCATGGAACAACACATTAACAGACACGATGCAACCAAAATGAATGCCGAAAAGAAGTTAGATCCCGGGGAATTGATCAAGTTAAATATCGGTTTTCCTGACAACCCAAAGATGGTTAAAATTGGTAAAGGAACTTCCGAAGAGGAAAAGGAAAGTCTAGTCGAATTACTCATAGAAAATAGTGATGTTTTAGCCTTTTCCTATAATGAGCTCAAAGGATATCAAAAGGATTTTATTCAACATACTATTCCTTTCAAAGATGAAGAGGCCAAACCATTCAAGCAAAAGCTTAGGCAAATAAATCCTAAGTTGGCTCCTTTGGTTCAGAAAGAATTGCAGAAAATGCTTGTTGTTGGTATCATCAGACAAACTCAGCATTTGTCCTGATGCTCAAACCTGGTTATTGTTAGAAAGAAGAACAGTACCATCAAATTATGTATGGATTTTTGAAATCTTAACCTCGCCTATAAAAAGGATAATTATCCACTACCCAACATGTAGAATACGCTGCAAAGGATAACCGGGTCTAGTATGATGTCTTTATTAGATGGATTTTCTAGTTCTAACCAAGTTTGGGTTAAAGATGAAGATCGCCATAAGACCACTTTCACCACACCTTGGGGTACTTTTGAATATCTCGGAATGCATTTTGGGTTAAAAAATGCAGAGGCTACTTTTCAGAGGGCCACGAATTATCCTTTCAAGGAATTAATTGGCAAAATCATTGAAATCTATCAAGATGACCTCACCGTTTTTTCTAAGGATGGTAAAGCTCATATCAACCATCTAAGGCAGGTTTTTGGAAAATGTCATGAATTTGGCATATCATTAAACCCGTCCAAGTCTATTTTTGGGGCAACTAAAGGGAAATTATTAGGACATATCATTTCCAAACATGGCATCAAGATTGATCCCGAGCGAGTTGAAGCTATTTAACAGATTCCATTACCTCATAATCTTAAGTCCCTTGAGTGCTTCCTCGGTAAAACAAATTTTCTCAGGAGATTCATTCCCAACTATGCTGAGATTGCTAAACCTATACAATGTCTTTGAAAGAAAGGTGCAAAATTTATTTGGAAGGAAGAGGGTAAAAGGGGATTTCATGATATTATGATGCCATTTCAAAAGCTCCTGTCTTGGTTAGCACAGATTATTCAAAAAAAATTATGATCTTTTCATTCACTTCAGAAGATACCATTGCAGGTGTTCTATTACAAAAGAACAATGATGGGCATGAACAACCAATTGCCTTCATGAGTAAGTCATTGCAGAATTCAGAATAAAAGTATAACATTATGGAAAAGCAAGCCCCTACATTGGTCAAATCTCTTAAGCATTTTAGGACATATGTGGGATATTCAAAAATTATTGCATTTGTTCCACACTCGGCTATCAAAGGTATCTTGACTCAAACCGATTGCCTGGCAACGCGTGCCAGATGGGTAACTAAGATTCAGGAAAAGATCTTGAAATTAGACCAACTAAGCTCATCAAAGGTCAGGGATTAGCTCAAATGTTGACAAAAAGTAATGAGAAAGCCTTAGAGATGGTTTGTCAAAATGAAGTTGTTGAGCCTTCTATATCTCTCAAACTTCAAAAACTGGAAAGAATCAAATGGTATAAGGACATCATTTATTATTTGACAAACTTGACTTGTCCTGATCAGTTGGTAGCCCATAAGAGGAGGGCTCTCAGAATAAAAGTATCCAAATATTGTCTTGAAAGATGGCCTTGGATGGAGAAACCCTGATGGGATAATACTCAAATGCATTGATGAAGATGAGGCTAAGAAGCTCATCATCGAGTTCCATGTAGGATTTTGTGGGGGACATTTTGCAGCAAAAACTACGACCCACAAAATTTTATGTGCATGATATTATTGGCCCACCATTTTTTCAGGCATGCATAAATTTGTTAGGAGATGTCAAAAACGCCAGCTTTTTACAGGGAACCATAAATTAGCAGCCTTGCCTCTCCAGTCGGTTATAGCAGAAGCCCCTTTTCAATAGTGGGGGTTGGATTTCATTGGTAAATTCAGTCATAACTCTAGTAATGGTTATTCATGGAACTAACCGTGACAGACTATTTTACAAAGTAGGTTGAGACCATTCCAACGAAGCATGCTACTAAGAAAGTTGTTATGGATTTCATTGAAAATCACATCATTACACAATCTGGTGTTCCAGCCAAGATCGCGACTGACAACACCAAAGCTTTCAACTATCCTAAGTTCTCTTCTTTCCGTTTCAAGTATGGGATTGTTTTGTTTCATTGTTCAAATTATTACCCCCAAGGAAATGGTCTGGATGAATCAAGCAATAAAAATTTAATCACCATTATTAAGAAGATTGTTGGGGACAACAAACGATCTTGGGACAGTAAAATCAAATATGCATTATGTGTCGATAGAATCACAAAGAAGAGGGCTACTGGAAAAAGTCCTTTTGAACTTGTTTATGGTTTGGAGGTAACTTTGCCAGTTCATCTTAAGCTTCCCGCTTATCAGCGCCTTCAGCAGTTTGCCGAAAATATAGATGCGGTTCAGAAAAGAATAGATCAAACAATGGAACTTGATGAAGACCACAGGAACACTTTTGATAACATGTGCTAGAGTCAGGCCAAAACAAAGGAAGGATTTGATAAGTCTTCACGGAACAGATCATTATAGGTTGGTGATATGGTATTATTATTGGATCGTAGAAATGAGAAGCCCGGTAATCATGGAAAGTTTGACAGTCTGTGGCTGGGACCATACACTATCAGAGGGATCGCTGGAGCCAATTCTTTCTATCTCAGCCCTTTGGAAGGCGACCCTGTGGACCTACCAACAAATGTGCAGATGTTGAATGTGTACGACAGAGATGATATGTGTGCCATGGGCATCGTTTTGTATATTATTTCTTTATGTCGTTAGATAGTTTATTTCACGCATTTATGTTAGGTCTTTTATATTTCAGTTTGCTAGAGTAGACTTCCTATTCCAACGGTATTTTCTATATATGCATGATGATTTCGATGTTGAATGGATATCTATTTGATGGACTTTTGTTTCCTTGGATGCAGGATTCTAGGATTCTCACGTTACTTCTTGGAAGAAACGCGTCCCCAAATGGAGCCAAATGTTGCACACAAATTATCAAAGTTCCAAGGAAGTGGAAGTGCCAACTTTTCTCAACAAGGATCGGATCACATATCAGCAGTCTATGTGTCATAGTCATTCCATTCTGCAACTTGTATATTGTAAATCATCTTAGTAAAACATTGAGTCTATGTAATAACCTAGGTAAGCCTATAATTTGATGATGAATTCCATCCTAGGAGGTTTTTTAACCTCACTAATTACATGTGTTTTTCTACACAGCTAATCAAAAGAGTTTTTTTCCCTCCAGCTTAAACCCCCAACGCTAGGGTAAAATTTATTGTCGAATTATTAGATAAGTCTTCATGTTTTAGTCGAGTCTGATGTAAAAGTGGTTTGAGAATAATTTAAGCTAATTGGTTAAATTATTTTATTACAAATCACTTGGTTTACTAGATCATATTGAGTCGCTGATGGGTTATGTGTCTTAAGGGTTTAAGATGAATGCGTATTCCCTCTTTGAGTCTTGTAAATGAAAAATCATATGTATTAGAGGGTTGGAAAAATAATTAATCCCCTCGTGTAAATTAATTAAATTTTCTAGCAAAATGAAAATTAAAAAATTAAAAAAAAAAATTGTAAGCTTCGGTAGGACCTTCTCATTTTCGAGTTTTTACATGTCCGTTATTCACCCCATTTCCGGGGAGGGTAGCACAAGAATCGAACCCAAGATCCCTGGTTCGGTAAGACTTCATTTCCACAGCCATTGCCACTTGAACTACCCCATGCGAACCTTGAAAAATAAAATTAAATCCTAATGCAGAAAATTAATTAATTAGAGTCAAAATTAAATTGTTTAGGAAAATAAATTCTCCAAATGGAAAAATTCGTGAGTCTTGAAAGAATCAATTTTTAAAAGTCCTCCACCAAGGGAATATTGTCTTTATCAGGAAAAATTGGACCCTTGGACGTTGGTGGTTAAGTCAGTCAAATTTTTGAGGAAATTAGCTCTAAATAATTAATTTTGAGCTAATTAAAATAGAATTAAATGATAAATTTGAAAATTCCTCAAAATAAAAAATCAAGGGCCAAGATTCAAAGATCTTGACGTATTTATCAATGGCCAAGATTATTTTGACAAGGATCAAAGAAACTAGTTGTTATTTTTCCATTTGGAGGATTTATCTATAAATTAGAGTCATCTGAGTCTCTAGTCATCTTGATCTCTGGCTATAATTGTTGCTGAAGCAATTTGTAAACTATTGTCCCGCTAGGAACTATTTTTCTACTATAATAAAGGACTTTGGGGTGCAACTCGAGGTGTTCTTGTCAATGATCTGTGGTATGTATTGACTATGGGCTTCTTATGTGGTGTTTTACATTGTTATTTTGAGATAATACATAGTGTGTGCTGGTACTCAATCATTGGTCTCCAAGTTCACACACTGTTGGCAAGGGTTACTTTATTTGGATCTCTAGTTTTTATATGGTGGATTGAATCTTCGCTTGGGCTATAGTGAGCATTAATATTTCTTAACCATTTTAGCCATTCTGTCAAGAAAAAAATATCATAAAAATTATTTTCTCAAAATCTATTTGAAAACACATGTATATTTTGCAAATAATTTTGAAAATTTAAATTTGTAAATTATTTTTGTAATTTGTGTTGGGGTTTTAGTTTTATTTGTGTATATATTGGGGTTTCGGTGTTTCTATTTAAATTTTTGCAGGTCATATCAAGAAACTAAGTGGGAGAAGAGCATGATCTAGGCCCCTAAAGGTAAGATCTAGTCTGTTGCAAAATTTTGTAGGTTTCCCACGGAGAAATTTTGGAAAAAAATCAAAGGAGCTGAAGCATAATTTTTTGAGCAAGGGTTTCAACTTTTTCGGGACTTCTAGCCCCGGGTTTGCCTTCCTAGGCCTAAGCGTCGGCCTTTCTACCCTCTGCGTCTTGGTTTTCAACCTTCCTAAGGCTGGTTGTGACCCTTAGGGGCTGCGGCCTCCCTTCCTTTCCCTAGTCGCAGGCCTAAAAGGCCTTGCGGCCTCCTTTTCGGCCTTTATGCCCTAGGCCTTAGACCTTTCCTAAGCCTCTAATCCCTCCTCATCCCCAACGCTATCTTTATTATGCATAGTGTTGACCCTTTAAAGCCATAATCTTCATCCATGTGCCCCGATCTATCATCCTATCCCATTTATCCCCGCAAATTTGTCTCCCTTAGCGTTGTTCTCCAATTCTTGGCCTCTTTTGACCCAAAATTGACCTGAAACCCTAAGCTGAAGTTTTAAAGCTAAATACTCAGCAATTTTGCAAGAATAGGGTCTCAAAATTCTTATGTTTCAAGCGGCAAAGCAATCCCAAAGTTTCAACGATTTTCAACAATGGGATCTTCAAGGCCTTGAGCCTAAGGTTTGACCTCTAAACCCTTATTTTCTGCAGTTTTATTACAGCAAACAAATTACTAATAAATAGGCCTTAAAATCACCAATTAAATGGTCAAAGTCATCTAAAATTGCAAAATCTTCATTTTCACAAATTTTGGCCTCTTGGGTATTTGAGTTTTGGCCTAGATCTAGCATTTAATCTTGCTGGATTTTTTTGCATAACTGAAATTTTCAATTTCCGAAATTTTTTTCTATTTTTGGAAATATTGGGCATCTATTTTTAGCTTGATTAGTTTGTTGATCTGTGGTTAACTCACTGTTGTAATAAACATATCAGTTCTAAAAATTGCTTAGTCAAACTCTCTAAAAGCCCTAAAATTGAAATTTTCACGTTTTGGTGCATTCTACTATTTTTTGGTATATAGGCCATATATTTTTTGGCAGTTTTATTTTGTTGATCTGTCTTTATTTACCGCTGCAAATCAAGAAATCATATCTGAAATTTTACTGAATACATCATCATAAAGTGATCTAAACAAGCTGAATTACATTTACTAGTCAATAGAATTGCGTTGTTTTATGCTATGTCACACGGTTCAAGTTCGACAACGATTAAGTTCGATTCGAATTTGAATTTTCCGATCAGGTTCGAATGAGATTCGACATTAGGTTCGACTATACATATTTTTCAATATATATATATATATATATATATATGACAAAATAGTAAAAAATTCAAAATCGATCCATAAACACATGAATACAAATTCTTATTAGTGAACATACATGAATAATGTAATCATTCTAACATCTAGCTATGAGATGTGAGATGACAATCATTTAATAAATAACGTCTAGCCATTAAAGTGTAAGATAATAAATAAGTTCTTCATAAATTTCTATACGGTTAGAAATATAATCATAAAAAATTATATAAAAATGCCATTTTTAATATTTTTTTTAATGTATCATAAATATTTGTGTAAAAATATAAGCAAATTTTTAATATATTAGGTCCTTTAACCATGAAAAAGTAATGAGAGGACGACTTATAACTTTTTATTAACCGGACATCCCAACCATTTCCTATCTCCTATTTTTATTTTCTAGCTCCAATTCGGCAGGTGAAAACCTGAATGAAGAGTGATAGCGATGTTGAAAGGCCCTCATAAAAAATAAGCAAACCAGAGCTATGGGGTGGATGAATAGAAACAACGGCGAGCGCAGAGCTCGTGTTTTTTAAAAATGTGGGTCGCTAGGTTGTAGATCTTTCAGTTTGGCTTGAACCCCATCTATAGGCGAGTCGACCAAGAGTACCCAATTTTAAATATACAGGAGGTGTTGGACAATGGTTTCGCTTATGGATTCGAGCGTCTCATAGCGCTTGGCCTTTGCAAGGAACAGGGTCTATCCCTTATTTCTGTTTTAAAATATTCATTTTGCTACAACTACTGGAATTTCCAAAAACCGTCAAACCTCAAAAAAAATTCGTTCAAATTCACGTTAATGTTCGTTCAGATTTTCTTTTAGGTTTGGGTTTGAATTAGGTTCGAATTCATTCAGGTTCACCGTTCAGGTTCGAATTCCAGGTTTAGCGAACCTGAACGAATTTCAATTTTTTTTTTAGGTTCGCTGAATTTCGAACCTGAACCTTCAAATTCGGCGAACCCTGTGAAGTAGGTTTCATGTGTTAGGCAAGTTTCATTATTTATGCATTGTTGTTACAACATTGATAAGATCTGAATTTTCTATAGCATTGTTGGTATAAACTGTCATAAATCTGTGATCAGCATCTTGATTGATTATTTTAAGCATCCGGCATTTTTGGTTACTTGGTATCTTGTGGAATATTGTTGAAAGTTACACTTGTATCCCTAAGTATTTTATCTTGTCTAAGATTGCAATTCATTATTGTTAAGTACTCTTAAAAGGATTTTAATTAAGTACTTAAACAACTTTAAGAAAATCTTAACTCAAGATAAATCTCACTCATAATCTCTTGCATAAGCATACTAGATCTAGATTTGCATCAATAATTTACCTACTAGCATAAACTGGTTGATAGAGATATAGGACAACCCTTCTTATCAACAGCTTGAGGCGCCTCAGCAACTCTTCGGTGGTTAACACGATGACTTTGCAGTCGTCAGAGCCACAGTATTTGCAGTGCAGGAGGCATCGGGTGATAGAAGCCTAACATAAGGTATTGTTAATCAGTCCCCAGCCTGCTTCCTTTTAGCCTCCTTCCCACAACCTACCTTGGAGCCCAACTTCAAAATAGTTAAAGGAATGTTACACTTAGACTAGGCATTTAACTAAAATTTACCAAGATCACTGCATCTCACATAGGTCCTAGGCTTTGTATATCATATAGGTTGACCAATCATTCAAGCAGCAAGTGTCCATCCGATCATTTGGTTCCAATTCATAAAAAGCAAGAATTTGTGACTCCGTTAAGGCACTGGTCTCATAATAGAAAAATCTAATTTAATCAATAATCTTGTTTGATTTTAACCAAGTGGCTAGGCCACTCATCCGTGTCTCCCAAGTAAGTCGATTCTCAACTTGTTTTCCTTCACTTCATTCCATAGGGACTACCCCCCATAGTCTATTGTGGGAGACAGCTAGGACAGAGTGGGTGGGGATCAGAGTGATAGCACCCATCCTAAGGATTGTCGTGGTGCCTGTACAATCTGGGCAACAATAGTACCCTATTATCTCCTTTTGAACCTTGTCCCTTGTTGGGACCTTTCTTCGCTTTGTAACTTGCACTGGATAATTCACGCTTCCTCCAACACTTGTCTCTGAAAACCGGAAGTCGCTCTACTGCCCAGATCTGCATTATGGCTAACTCGCATAGTCTACTCTGGAAATCTCATACGACCATCTCGACAAAGCTACAAAATCTGTGAAACTCAAAAATTGGAGAAAATAAACTCAGAAACTCCCCTTCTTCCTTGTTCCACTGCTAGCACTATTGTTTGTGCTTTCTTCTGGAGCTAGAAAATATGTTTGCTGCTACTGCCATCTTGCAACTGGAACTGTTGGATTTCTAAAGCTAGAAACCCTCTGAGGGAAACTCCTTCTGAGTGTGTACTTTCTCTTCCGCTTGGCACTGAATCTACTCCAGCAAACTACTACAAACCCTCTATGCCCATACAAGAATCTGCTCTATGAAAATCTTAGTTACTTTTGCTTTGCCTACACTGCACTCGCAGCTTTTTCCATACTCGCATGGTTGTTCAATCTGAACTCGCACGATTTGTGCGTCTATACAGGAAAATCTTACGAGACTCCTACGGTTGATCTGAGCTAACTCGCACGGCCATCTGAAAATTTCGTTCTGCAGCTCCCTCTAAGCTGCAAATTTTCCTTTCCGCCTCTAAATTCCTTATCCATCAAATTCGCTCTGATTCCATGAGAAAAATCCCTTGAGATGCAGCAATTGGAATTAATTCTCCTAACTGATTAACAGTTTATTAATTTTCTAATTAATACCGAATTAATCACATAGCAATTTCTTCACCAAAAATAAATACTGCGGAAGCAAAAAATAGGAACTAAGAAATACTAGCACACACACATAAAATGACACCATTATTTTTGGACAAACATCTTCGGAAAAAACCAATGTGGGAAAACCGATGCAGCAACTTTAGGGTTTTAACTTTTATTAAATGTAGCAGTGAAAATCTGAGTACAATATTTGGAAGCCCAACTAGCTATCCAATCAACAAGAATCTAACAAAAAATATTTAGAGAGAAAATTCTCTCTCTCTCCACAAGCAACCCTCAGCCTCTGTCTCCCTTTGAAAACTGGTTGTCCAACCTCTACGCAGGTCGTTTCTACTTTTGAAGATCAGTGCAGTTGTGCTGGGATAACCCGCGTGATACTCGTAGTTATACTAAGAAAATCCGCGCAACCCTAACTGCGACCCGTCAGAAAAATTTTGCGCAACCCTTGTGGTTATTCTGGGCTAACTTAGCCATGGAATACTTTTGTCACGTGTTGCTGCCTCTCTGGAACTGGAAATCTTCCTCTAGATTACTATCTTTGTCCCTCTAATACTTGCTACTCGATCCCCTGATCACTGAGTATCTGCAATTGTGTCTCGCTCATGCGTCCTTCTAGCTTGAACTTCTCTCCCTTGCTTGATCTCTGCAACTAGGTAGCTCGATCTGCCTAGGAACTCGCACACTAAGTGTGTTTCTCCATCTACCTATCGACTTTTTATAATCTCACTATGGGTTTCCTACGGCCAAGATTAAAACTTAATCAATGGCTAGGATTATTTCCTAGTCGAGCTGTGTTAGTTTCTAGAGAAATCTCACCTTCCTGAATTAATTGCTATTAATTAACCACTTTTCCTAAGTTAGACTTAGGAAATTTTTAATTATGGTCAATTAATTTTAATTGAGCCATCTCAAGGTGGAATTTCCAAAAAATATTTATGGGTTTTGGAGAACTCTTGTGTTTTAGCCTCTCTGCAAAGTCTCAAGACTATAACACCATCCAATGCTACAATAACTAACAAAAGAACCTTCCCTAGATGATCATTCTTATTGGAGGATCCTGGTGATCCTTTCTGCAAGATCACCACCTCTAACATTATGTTAGAAAATACTTGGATGAACTATGGTGTGCAAGATGATCCAATCTTCTCATTCTTATCGGCTAGATGACTTTGTTAATTTGGCAGCTCAGTGACAAATTCCAATCATTGGACTAGATTCCTCTTTCCGAGAGGACCAAATTTGACCTATGAAGCACTGGATTCGGATAAAGGAAAGTGTATTTTTGAAGTGAAGCTTGCAATGTCATAGTTAGTCAAGTTGGCATTGAGGCTCATTAAGCCCTCCTCTAACACCTATAAATTAAGGTCACCTCAAACTCATTTGGACATCATTCATCACACACATCTCTCTTCTTCATTTGGTTTGATACATCTGAAATTGCAGGAGTCTCTTCACACGTGCGAGCAAGAGGAAGAAGAAGAAATTGCAGGAGGTTGAATTATGTTTTGACCAACACTTTGACTTGGGTTGACTTTTGGAGCTTGGGCATGTTTTGACTCATTTTAACTTGGGCTCTTGGACTATTTTGGAGGACTGAATTTCTGGGCACACAAATTGAGATTTTTTGGGCACATTAACTGTGGTTGACTTCAGATCTGCAACTAGGGTTTTAGCTGCCATTGACTTTGACTTTGACCAAGTTTGAAGGAGAATTTTGGGACTGTTTTTGAGGCACTTAGACAAGCTAATCAAGCCGCACCTTTTGACTGTTGACCGATTTCATTTGAAGGATTGTTGACCATTGACTATTTGTTGCTACTGTTGCCGTTGACTTTGACCAATGTTGACTTTGACAAGATTTTACTATTGGTTCATATTTTGCAATTTGGTTGGTTGTCTTGTTGGATAAGTCAATCTTTGATTGTCATTCTTATATATGGATTTGGGTTCATTGTACTCTTTGTTAAACATTTGAAGACAATCTAATACAAGAAGAATTTCAAAGGTTTTCCCCCTTGTGGGGTTTTTCCTTGGTCTGACCAAATCGATGTCTCTTGTTGATGTGTTGATTTTCTCCTATTGTCATTGCATTTAATGTTCTATCTTCAGTTACTATTGTTTATTGGAAGAATTAAATATTGTTGAAAAGATTACTAATTGAAGAAGTGATTTGGGGTTAAGTAATTAAAATAGCATTGAGCAATGCAAAAATTAACAGACTTCTTCCAAAGCAATTTGATCATGATGATATCATATGCTTCCTTCTATGATGCCATGCTTCATAAAAACCAAAACTCTTCTAGAGAATGCAATGGTGCATGCTATTCTAATTGTTACCTTCTAATAAAACAAAAACAAACAGCAAATAACCTGATAGAGATGGAGCTTCCCTTTAATGGTATAGATCCTTGGGATCTTCACCTTTCAACTTATTCTCATGTTCTTCCTTTTCTTCTCTCTTTCCTTTTGTTGTTTTTCTTGTTTGGACAATCCCTCTTTAAATGTCCATATTCATTACATCCAAAGCACTGTATCTTGGACATATCTAGTTTTCCTTTGGATTTTCCAAACTTCCGTTTCTTCTTCGTGGATTTTACAACAAAGGCTTGAGACTTTTCATTTGATTCAGTTTCATTCTTTGCCTTTAATCTTGTTTCTTTCAAGATCCATTGAACACATAGTGTTGATTTTGGGTAGCATCGGATGTGCTCTAACTCCGAAATTTTGTGGAGGGGCTAGAACACATGAGGTCTCCAAGATCCAAAAATTGTTTGGAGAAATTCCACCTGGATTGTATTTTATTACAATAATTAATATTTTTAATGGTGTTCCTAAGTCTAAACTTAGGAAAATTAAAATATTAATGGATATTAATGAAAATATGGGTGAGAAGCTTCTAAGAGACGAGGATCAAGTCTAATTTAATCTTAGCTGTTGATTAGAGACTTAATCTCGATCATTGATTTCTCAACAGGAAAAGTATAAATGGAGGCTTGGGGTCAGTTGGAGAAGACACACAGAGAGACTGAGGAAATCAATTTTTTGAAGTGAGAAGTTCTCGGGAGGAAAATCGATTGGGGGGATCTTGCAGCTGAGGGGCAATGATAGTTCGAGAACACTGACAGAGAGGCGGAGAGAAGCTTGTGGAGGTAGCGTAGTAGCCAGGAGAGATGACGTTGGGCCAGTCTGGGCCCACGCAGCCTTGACGCAGAGCTAGAACGGCCAGCACAGAGGGAGAAAGTTGTCTTCCACGCAGAGAGTCGGAACTACCGGGGATGCCAAAACAGTCGGGAAAGCTGACGCAGTGGGCAGAAGAGCTGACGCAAAGCCTCAGAGAGCTCCATGCAAGCCCACGCAGTTACTGTGAAGGGGCAACGCAATTGTAGCCGGGGTCAGCCAAATTTGTTGTCGGATCAACTAGAATCAGCAGGGTGAAGTGAGGTAAAACTCACTCAAGTTTCCCGCCAGTGTATTTCTCTGTCACTGGTTTGTCGGTAGGGCAACCAGCATTTGTATTCAGAACTTATGCTTAATAATAGAAAACCCTCAAAGCTGTTGCACCAGTTTTCCCGCATTGGGTTTTTCAGGGGGTGTTTAGTCCAAAAATAAGTGTGTCCCTTGTGTGATTGTCTCATTTATTTTTCAGTACTTGATTTGTATATCAGTGTAGGTTGCAGTGTATTTACATTAATATTTTCCGAATATTTTTGAAAATAACTCGTTAAATGAAGAACATAAGTAGGTAATGCAAATTAGTTTACTGTAGTAGGATTTCTGACTTGTTCGATTCAGAAATTTTCACATGGTATCAGAGCGATTGCAAATCAAGAAGGACTGAAACCATCAGCAAAAGGACAGAGAAAAATATGTGCTGAAGACAGTTGTCCCGAGAGATAGCGCAGTTTCTGGCCGAGAGAGCAGAGGGGTGACGCAGTCACCAAGGGAGGCTCATGTAGAACCTGCATCATCCTGATTGGGTGACGTTGTTGCTACAGAGGGCAATGCAATGATTGTTGGGCCAGCACAGAGACTATAGAGTCTCGTTTTTCCAATCATAATGGCTAGAGGTGCGGCGCAGATTTAATCTAGAGTTGCTGGTGGGGTGTTGATTCTATTGGTGCAAAACAGTACCGAGTGGGGAAGAAGCAAAGTAGAGGGAATCAGTTCCTCAGAAGATTTCTTGCCAGGAAATCTAGATCCATTGTTGAGCAACAACAAAGAAAGATCAGAGGGGTGATTTGACAATTGTTGGCAGAAGGATTTTCGTGAAGGAAATCAAACTTCAGAGGGAGCTTGTTCCTTCAAGGATTTCTAGCACCAAAGAAATCCAGATCCGAGTTTCGTTGCGGCAGCACTAAAAGAGGGAGAAGAGAACCAATTCGACATTCATTTGAGCAGAGATGGCAATTAACGGACTAAGGGATCAGGACAGGTTGGATGTAGCATCCAACTTCGTCATCTGGAAGGTTAGGATCTTGGCAGTTTTGGATAAAAATCGCATCAAGGATTATGCCTTGAAGACGATTGCTTCAAATGCTTTAGATGTGGAGAAATGGGTCATTTTGCCACGTAGTGTCCTCGAAAGAAGGGCAAAGAAGAGAAGTTTGACTTAGAGGTTGCTCCGGCAAAAGCTAACAAAGAGGACGATGATGAGGATTGCGCCATGAGTGCTCATACACCTCTAGAGAAGAGGTGGGGCAATATTGCGCTGTAGTCGAGAGGACTACACTAGGCACAGGATCCTTGAGTTGCCCAAACTCTTGGATCACATACGGCTATGGGAGACCTTAATTACAGTAGCAGAATGATGGGAGTCAGTTAGTGCAAGGGATGATGGAGCAACAGTGGCAAAGCTAGAGTGCTCAAAGTCTGAAGCAGCACAGTGGAGTGTTGCAGCATTGCTAGAGGCACAGAGCAGATATAATAGCAGCACAGTAACATCAGAGAATCAGCACAGATTAGCAACAGAGGTAGCTTCAGCATCAAGAGGAATCCAGACTAACTAGCATGTCAGCTTTTGGGTGGCTTTTTAGTTGCTTTACTTCTCAGCAACTGAGTTGCAGTGCAACAGTTAGTAGTGGCAGTGCTATGGGCAGCATGATGCAACATATTGAGAGGGAGTTGCAGTACAAATGCAGCAATGATAGTGGCAGTGTCGTGAGTAGCAGTACATATTACAACAGCGTAGTGGATGAAGGGCAGGAGGCCGAGCATCAGCAACGTAGAGGATCGATGTCGTGGATCAGTGTGATACTTTTGCTGGGAAGTATTGCTAGAGCACATTCCTTGCTAAGAGGGAGTGTTGATTTTGGGTAGCATCGGATGTGCTCTAGCTCCGAAATTTTGTGGAGAGGCTAGAACACCTGAGATCTCCAAGACCCAAAAATCGTTTGGATAAATTCCACCCGGATTGTATTTTATTGAAATAATTAATATTTTTAATTGTGTTCCTAAGTCTAAGCTTAGGAAAATTAAAATATTAATGGGTGTTAATGAAAATATGGGTGAGAAGCTTCTACGAGACGAAGATCAAGTCTAATTTAATCTTAGTTGTTGATTAGAGACTTAATCTCGACCGTTTATTTCTCAACAGGAAAATTATAAATGGAGGCTTGGGATCAATTGCAGAAGACACATAAAGAGATTAAGGAAATCGATTTTCAGAGTTGAGAAGTTCTCAAGAGGAAAATCGATTGGGGAGATCTTGCCGCTAAGGGGCAGTGATAGTTCGGGAATATTGATGGAGAGGTGGAGAGAAGCTTGTGGAGGCAACGTAGTAGCCAAGAGAGATGACGTTGGGCCAGTCTGGGCCCACGCAGGCTTGACGCAGAGCCAGAAGGGCCCGCGCAAAGGGAGAAAGTTGCCTTCCACGCAGAGAGCCGGAACTGCCAGGGACTATCGAAACAGCTAGGAACACTGACGCGGAGCCTCAAAGATCTCCACGCAAGCCCACGCAATTACTGCGAAGGGGGAACGTAGTTGCAGATGGGGCCAGCCAGATTTTTGTCGGATCAGCCGAAATCTGTCGGGCGAAGTGAGGTAAAACTCACTCAGGTTTTCCACCATTGTATTTCTTTGTCACTAGTTTGCCGGGAGGGCAACCAGCGTTTGTATTTAGAACTTCTACTTAATAATAGAAAACCCTCAGAGCTGTTGCACCAGTTTTCCCACATTGGGTTTTTTCGGGGACTTTTAATACAAAAATAAGTGTCCTTTGTGTGATTGTCTCATTTATTTTTCAGTACTTGATTTGTATATCGGTGTAGGCTATAGTGTATTTACATTAATATTTTCTGAATATTTCTGAAAATAACTTATTAAATGAAGAACACAAATAGGTGATGCAAATCAGTTTACTACAGTAGGATTTTGACTTGTTCGATTCAGAAATTTTCACATGGTATCAAAGCAACTACAAATCAAGGAGGACTAAAGCCATCAGCGAAAGGACAGAGAAAAATATGTGTTGAAGACAACTGTCCCGAGAGACAGCGCAGTTTCTGGCCGAGAGAGCAGAGGAGGGGTGACGCAGTCACCAAGGGAGGCTCACAGAGAGCCTGCATCAGCGTGATTGGGTGGCATTGTTGTTGCAGAGGGAAGCACAGTGATTGTTGGGCCGGCACAAAGACTGTTGAGTCTCGTTTTTCCGGTTGTCGTGGCTAGAGGTGCAGTGTAGATTTCATCTGGAGTTGCTGGTGGGGTGATGATTTTGTTGGTGCAGAACAGTACCTAGTGGGGCAGAAACAAAGTAGAGGGAATCAGTTCCTTAGAAGATTTCTTGCCAAGAAATCTAGATCCAGTGTTGAGCAATAGCAAATAAAGGTCGGAGAGGGGTGGTTCGATAGTGGTTGGCAGAAGGATTTCTGTGAAGGAAATGGAACTTCAAAGAGAGCTTGTTCCTTAGAGGATTTCTAGCGCCAAAGAAATCCAGATCCAAGTTTTGTTGGGGCAACATCAAAAGAGAGAGAAGAGAACCAGTTTGACATTCATTTGAGCAGAGATGGCAATTAAAGGACTGAGGGATCAGGACAGGTTGGATGGAGCATCTAACTTCATCATCTGGAAGGTCAAGATCCTGGCAGTTTTGGATAAAAATCGCAACAAGGATTATGCCTTGAAGACGGTTGTTGTTCCAGTTGATGTTGATCCTCTCAAGAAGTACGAGGAGGCTCAGGCTAAATCGAAGTGCATGATCTTGGATGAGGTCAAGGATCATGTGATCCCACATATTGCTGAGAAGGACATAGCAAAGGAAATGTGGGAGGCCTTGACCACATTGTACGAGGGAACTTCCGTTCAATGGAAGATGTTGCTTAAGAGTCAGCTAAGATAGTTTCAGATGCAGAAGGGAGAAGATATCAATCCCTTCCTTCTCAAGTTGCAAGGGATCAGTGACCAGCTAACTTTCGTAGGGGCTACACCAGATCCTGAATTTATGGTCAGGACGGCCCTGAATGCAGTCACTAAAGACTGGGAAACCTTTGTCCAAAGCATCTTGGGCAGGGCTTCTCTTCCCAGTTGGGAGAAGATGTGGGCAGCTCTTCGACAGGAAGAGATTAGACGGTTGACCAAGGCAGGAAACAGCAACAAAGCAATGTTCCACCAAGGTTCCGAGACGAGGGGGCGAGGGAGCGAGGACACGCAGGAGCGGCCTATGCAAAAGCTTCCCACCAATTTTTAGGAAACGTGGGGGAGCGTCAGGGTCTTAAAAACTTATAAATATAAAATATAATTTATTAATTGAGTCCACTATGACAACTGGGTTTGAATTGAAAAGCTGCAAAGCATGATCATTGATATGAATATCATTATCAAAAATCATATAAATTTAAAGATTAAAGGGTATGTGTCTTCAGATATCATTAAATTTTATGATCAACAAGGAGGAAATTTACTATGAGATTGGAAGGCCTTTAACCACAAAGTTCTTTTAACATGAACCACACAAAATACGGTTTCAATACCAACCAATTTGCTTTGACTTATCAATATAACTTGACACAACAATGTGATGATCCCTAAGGGCAAGTTTCTATTCTAGACTTTAGCTGAAGTTTTCTCTTCCACTTATTTGTGGTGTGATTTGAAGTAACTAATGTGTGTATTAGTGTGTGTCTGTGTAAGAAGTTGTAAATCAGTGAGTAATATGAATTCATAGGAGCTCATAGATGTATATTCTATAAACATAGTAATAGATCACACATTAGTCATCTATTGCACCCAGAAGAACCACAAGAGATAGCATTCAGTTCTAAGTAATTTCTAATCTAACAGAGATAATATTGCTTGGAGAAAAAATAAGGTCTTCTGGAGCAAAAAGTTAACATAGTACATTGTGTCCAAACCAGCAGAAAATCCTGGCAAGTTTGGCTTAGACTCGAGAGTCAAATTCGGCCCAGCTGCTAAAACAAGCCATTATGAAACAGCTACAGGCTAGACTAGCTAACAGTGAGTCTAACTTACCAACAAGAAAATACATATGCGAGCACTTGCAGGTTATCTAACTGGTGAGTATCGCAAAGTTTTTCACAGCTCAGCAATTCAAACTCACAAGCCCAATCAAAAACTCCAGATGTTTTTCTATATAAAACCAACAACAAAAAATATCTTCACTGCGATCATTATTTTGTGCAGATTTTTGCCCAGTTCAGCTCCCACAGGTGAACACAGCTTCACCAGCATACAGTCCTAGGGCTTCTAGTGTTCATTAACTTCATTGACATAAAACAAAGAACTTTTTGTCGTCCAAAATTCAAATCACCAAATTATTAGCATACATAGCTTGTCACAGCAGTCTAGTAGTCAGTTCTAGTGTTCCAGGAAGCAGTTGCAATCATTTACAAGCTGATGGCATCTCTCTTCTCCAAGTTTTCATCTCGATCTAAAGTCAAGCATAGATGTCCTACGTGTTATAACTTAAAAACCTACATGTCTATTAAATTAATTAAATTTTAGTTATAAATTTATTAAAGTTTAACTTTAGTTTAGTTTTAAAACTATTAATTTAAAAAAAAAAATTAAAGCGTGCTCTCGTCCCCTCTCGTCCCCCCTCGTCCCCCCACGACCCCCTTTTCGGAAACGACCCCCTAGCATGTCCCCCTGTGTACCCTGATTTTTGGGAGCGTGGGGAAACGTCCCCTACTCGTCCCCAAGTCCCCGGAGCGTGGGGGAGCAAGGAAACTAGACCCCTGGGGGGGGGGGACGAGTCCCCGTGGAACACTGCAACAAAGGGATCAAAATCAAGGAGGAGGAAGAGGAGGATGTAGCTCTCGCATCAGCGGGACAACAAGGGCAGCGGAAGAGGAAGAAAAAGAACATATCCAAAGTCAGATGCTTCAAATATGGAGAAATGGGTCATTTCGCTACGCAGTGTCCTCGAAAGAAGGGAAACGAAGAGAAGTTTGACTCAAAGGCTGCTCCAGCAAAAGCTACAAAGAGGACGATGATGAGGATTGCGCCATGAGTGCTCATGCACCTCTAGAGAAGAGGTGGGGTGATATTGAGCTGTAGTCGAGAGGACTACACTAGGGGCGGGATCCTTGAGGTGCCCAAACTCTTGGATCACATATGGCTACAGGAGCCCTTAATGACAGTAGTAGAATGACGGGAGTCAGTTGGTGCAAACGATGATGGAGCAACTGTGGCAAAGCTAGAGTGCTCAAAGACTTAAGCAGTGCAGTGGAGTGTTGCAGCAATGCGGGAGGCACAAAGCAAATACAACAGCAGCGCAGTAGCATCAGAGAGTCAGCTCAAATTAGCAGCAAAGGTAGCTTCAGCATCAAGAGGCATCCAGACTGATCAGCATGTCAGCTTTTGGGTGGATTTTCAGTTGCTTACTTCTCAACAACTGAGTTGCAGTGCAGTAGTTAGCAGTGGCAGTGCTATGGGCAGCATGATGCAGCATATTGAGAGGGAGTTGCAGTACAGATGCAGTAGTGACAGTGGCAGTGTCATGGGCAACAGTACAGATTGCAGCAACGCAGTGGATGAAGGGCAGCAGGCCAAGCATCAACAGCGTAGAGGGCCGATGTTGTGGATCAGTGTGAAACTTCTACTGGGAAGTATTGCTAGAGTACATTCTTCGCTAAGAGGGAGTGTTGATTTTGGGTAGCATCGGATGTGCTCTAGCTCCGAAATTTTGTGGAGGGGCTAGAACACATGAGATCTCCAAGACCCAGAAATCATTTGGAGAAATTCCACCCTTATTGTATTTTATTAAAATAATTAATATTTTTAATGGTGTTCCAAAGTCTAGACTTAGGAAAATTAAAATATTAATGGGTATTAATGAAAATATTGGTGAGAAGCTTCTAAGAGATGAGGATCAAGTCTAATTTAATCTTAGCTGTTGATTAGAGACTTAATCTTGGCCATTGGTTTCTCAACAGGAAAAGTATAAATGAAGTCTTGGGTCAGTTGGAGAAGACCCACAGAGAGATTGAGGAAATCGATTTTCTGAGTTGAGAAGTTCTCAGGAGGAAAATCGATTGGGGAGATCTTGCCACTGAGGGGCAGTGATAGTTCAGGAATATTGGCAGAGAGGCGGAGAGAAGCTTGTGGAGGCAGCGCAGTAGCCAGGAGAGCTAATGCTGGGCCAGTCTGGGCCCACGCAGCCTTGACGCAAAGCTAGAAGGGCCAACGCAGAGGGAGAAAGGTGCCTTCCATGAAGAGAGTCGGAACTATCGGGGATAGCCGGAACAGCTGGGAAAGTTGACGCAGTGGGTAGAAGAGCTGACGCGGAGCCTCAAAGATCTCCATGCAGGCCCATGCAGTTACTACAAAGGGAGCAGCACAGTTGTAGCCGGGGCCAACCAGATTTGTTGTCGAATCAGCCAGAGTCTGTCGAGTGAAGTGAGGTAAAACTCACTCAGGGTTTCCGCCATTGTATTTCTCTGTCCCTGGTTTGCCGAGAGGCAACCAGCATTTCTATTCATAACTTCTACTTAATAATAGAAAACCCTCAGCGTTGTTGCACCAGTTTTCCTGCGTTGGGTTTTTCCGGGGACATTTAGTCCAAAAATAAGTGTGTCCTTTGTGTGATTGTCTCATTTATTTTTCAGTACTTGATCTGTATATCGGTGTAGGTTGTAGTGTCTTTACATTAATATTTTTCGAATATTTCTTAAAATAACTTGTTAAATGAAGAACACAAGTAGGTAATGCAAATCAGTTTACTGCAATAGGATTTCTAACTTGTTCGATTCCGAAATTTTCACACATAGTTCGTCAAAGAGAATAGTATATTTTCTTGAGTAGACACTAGTTGCAAAACTGCTCCATTCAGGTGGCAAACCCTTTAGTACACAGGTGGTCATCTCTGAATCAGATATAACTTCTCTAGACCCTTGCAACTAGTCCCTTAATTGTGAGATCTTGATAAGATATGTGGCCATATCTCCATTCTTTGATACCCTTATTTTATATAGTTGATTTCTCAAGGATTTTTTTGACTTGAGGTACTTATGGAATCCAATTTCACCACTTATCATAGATTGCTTTAGATGTACTCAAATCAATAGCAAAGCTAATGAGATGATTCTTTATGGATTCAATAATAATCCTTTGTGCCCTCACTTCTCCCTTATTGTATTTTGCTAGTTTTTGAGTCTTCTCTTTGTCTAGTTTGGTAAATTTCTCCAGGAACATATTCCATGACTTCATTTTCTTTGAGCACCAAATCAATATTTTGTTCGAAATACTAAGAGGGGCGTGAATTAGTATTTCTTAGCAATTAGTAACTTATTAATCTATTCAAAGCATTACTTATTCTTCAGCAGTATTAAAGCAGTAAATAAACTGTAGACAATGAACACAAATATTTTTAGGAGGAAACCCCCCTCCGAGTCAAAAACCACTAAACACTTTTATAATAAGTTCTTTTAAAATCTTCAGCTCCAACTAAAATGAAAGTTGCAACTCCCTAGAACTCTAGAAAAACATTCTTCTCCAACACCCATTGGAAGGACGCCCCAACGCCCTGGGTTTTATCAGCAGTCAACTGAAAGGATGCTTCGACAGCCCCGCAAGCAACAACTTGCCCTAGCACCACCCTACCACCCTAAAGTGTTTTCAAGCACCCACCTGCACGATGACTTAAACCACCTCCCTAGCACCACCCTACCACCCCAAAGTGTTTTCAAGCACCCACCTAAAGGTGACTTCAACCACCTCCCTAACACCACCCTACCACCTTGAAAATGACAAAAATTATGGACTCTCGTACCAAGGATAATGGTCCACTTACAATGATTTCCAATGACTTCTTTTCATATGAAAAAAGACCTAAAAACCCTAGGACCTAAACCCTTGACCCCACAACGAACCCTAGGACCTCAACAACAAAGACTGATGAATTCAATAATCCTTTTACAAAATATTCACACGACTCTTAATT
Organism: Pinus taeda; assembly: GCA_000404065.3. Lineage (NCBI taxonomy): Eukaryota > Viridiplantae > Streptophyta > Pinopsida > Pinales > Pinaceae > Pinus > Pinus taeda. The sequence goes on along the minus strand of APFE030120325.1, from coordinate 117,852 downwards.
ACATACCATAATTGTACAATGATTTGGTCTGCATATACAAAATGCTTTTGATGTTGTTCATGATGAGGTTTGGAGTGTTTTCTTGCCTTCACTGTTTTGTCTTGATGATTTCATCCTTACTGATGTTGCTTGATGAGACTATCTTAACGAAAAGGAAATTGTGTGTCCTTACTATTGAAGACCTTAATTTTGATGCTATGATGATATCACGAGAATAATGCACTTGAAATGGTGTTAAAAGTGAAATATCTATAGCAGTGTTGTTACAACAATGCTAGGAGGAAACCTTGCTTATTCCTTTTCACTGTGTCCAGACTTCATGTGGTATTTTTGTCTTTTCAATACACAAAATTCTTACAGAGACTGGACATAACCTTCATCAATCCGTGTTAATTTTAGTTAACAATGGTATGTTTTATGCTTAGCACAATTACTTCAATGTTCCTTTCGTAGCCCAATGACAATTTCCAATTTAGTTTTCCAATAGCAATCACATTAACCATAAATCACATTGACAATAACTGTAGATAGAACATAAAATAAAATGCAAAAGACAAGCCAAGACAAGAGGACACCAAATTTGGCGGATGCCAGGGAAAAACACCAAGATGGGGAAAACCCTTTGATCAAAACTTCTTATTATTATATCAATATTTAGCACATAGAGAGAGAGCACAAAAAATCAAAGTTGACTTGCCAAATCAAAGTCAAAACAATCCTGTCAAATCTGCAGTCAACTGTAGGCAAATTCAGCCCGAATCAAAAAGTCAAAGATGGTAAACACAGCAACAAAACTTCCGCTTTGAAGGTCAGTCAAAGGCAGTGAAACTCGACCATTTTAGCTGGTCAAATAGTATTCAAAACAGTGCACAAAACAACAGTCAAACTCGTTGAACTGAAGTCATCTTTTACGGTCAAACAGGGTTGCAGTCAACGCAAGTCAAAGTGATATTAATTTCTCTATTTTCGTGCCAATCTATACGGACTATCAAAAATGAATTTCTCCCACAAAAATCATAGTCAAATGATGAGTCAAAGTGTATGGTCAACACTGGCCAAACCCCTACAACAGTCCTGAAATTTGGCCCTGCAATTTTCCCAGAAAATTCGTCCTCCTTGCCACATGTGTGAGAGAAGATCTGCCCAATAGTCGTACGAACCAATGAGAGGAGAGAGAAGAAATGTGTGAGTGATGATAGTGCCAAATGAGGTGAGAGGTTAATTGTATTTATACAAGTCATTGAGGGTGAAGTGACATGTCTCTTGGGCTTCATGAGCCTACATGATGATGTGGCTAACCTTGACAATTTACACATGTGGGCATAAATTTAAAAACACATTTCTGCTTGTCCAAATTTGATGATCTTTAGATCAAATTTAGTCCTCTCGAAAAGAGGAATTCAATGCAATCATCATCTCCATCAAATGAGTTGTCCAAAGTGGAATTTGGCCCTAGTTGCCAATTTTAACACTCCCTCTCAACTAGGGAGAATTCCACCTGCCAATTCATCCATCATCATTGATCATCATGCCATCATGTCGTCATGTACCATCTTTGAATCTCATCTCGGCTCTGTTGAATATTGATATAGATAATGAAGAAGAATCAATCGAGAGTGAGTCACGAGACCTTACCACTCTCCACTGACAAAAGTCAGTCCAGAGGTAGAAATTCAATTAGACTTGATCCCAAATCAAGTTGTTGAACACCATGCATCCTAGACATAGGGAGTACGACAGTACAAGATGCGTCTATCGATAGTGTTATGGTTCCTATCCACTTTTCCCAACTCATTGGCCAGATGAGAAGTACTTCCCATGAGTCCCAGACTACATGGGTAGGATGTATGCTAGGGCATCAGCAGGAGAAGGTGAGCCACTCATCTTGCTCATATTCCATATGAGAAGGTGAACCACTCATCCTATGCATATGTCAATCATAGGGAAAGGTGAACCACTCATCCTACACACGTGTCATCAATCGTAGGGGAAGGTGAACCGCTCACCCTACACACGTGTCAACCATCATGGGGTATCACAGGGGCAAGTGAACCACTCACCCTGTACATAGCGCACCAATAGGGGAAGGTGAACCACTCACCCTATGGTCGCTCATAGCTCCAAGAAGTACCCCAAGCCCCCAGGAGCTCCCAAAGCTCAATGTCCAACTCAAGTGAAACCCTCATGGGAGGGTCTTTCCACGACTCAAGTCTCTCTCGGAAGGCTAAAAATTTGACCTTACCTAACAGCTTCGAGAAGATGTCTATGACCTAATCATCATTCTTGATGTGTTGGAGCTTTATTGCTCCCCGTTGTACCATATCTCGAATAAAGTGGTACCTGATATCAATGTGCTTGGAGAAGTAGTGGAACACAGGATTCTCTGAAAGGTGAATCCCACTTTGGTTGTGGCAGAATATCACGGTGTCATCCAGCACGTGCTCAAATCTCTCACTAAAGAGCCTCCTCAACCAAACAACCTCACAACAAGCCATACTAGTTGCAATGTATTCGGCCTAGGCGGTGCTTAGAGCAACCGATCTTTGCTTCCTGCTCATCCAAGAAATTGATACAGACCCCAATGAAAGGAAACATCCAGACATGCTTTTACGATCCACCACACTGCCAGCCCAGTCAGCATTAGTATATCCATGTAGCTTCAAATTCCCGAGAGTGTATCTCAGTCCATAGTTGATTGTGCCACGGAGATATCTCAAGAGATTCTTAGTAGCAATCCAATGTATGTGATGAGACTTGACCATAAATTGACTCAACGTATCCACAATGAAGCATATGTCAGGACCGAGAGTTTACCAAGAACATCAAGACCTCCACAAGTTGTCTATATTCAAAAGGGTTTGCCAATTCGAGCTCAGCAACACTACCACATAGCTTCTTGAAGTTGAGTTCCATCGGAGTAGACACAGACTTGAAATCCACCATCGCACATCTCTCTAGCAGCATCACAATGTATTTTCCTTAAGAAAGGAAAATCTCAAGTAATAACTGCTTGGGATATCTTATTACTTATCTTGATTGGCTTCTTCTTGAATTTGATTATTATTGTGTTCTTATCATCAAATAGCTACCAACAATAAAAAACAATGAGACAAGAGAACACAAGATGTAGCTGATCAACCAAGGCCAAAACCTCTCTTGTTGAGAGGAAAACCCACAAGAACTATTATCTTCTCATAGGACTTCAATTGACGAATTCCAAGACCTATGACCCTTGACAAAGATCCCTCCAAGACCAACTCAAACTTTCTTCTTGATGAACTTTCTTCCAGCTACTTTGACCTAGCAGCCTCTAGCAACTTCAACCCCTAGCAACTTGCCAACAACTTTCCAGTACTTCGACTCGCCCAACAACCTTCCAGCACTTCGACTTGCCCAACAACTTTCCAGCACTTCGACTTGCCCAGCAGCTTTCTAGTACTTCAACTTGCCTAGCAACTTTCCAGCACTTCAACTTGCCCAACAACTTTCCAACACTTCAACTTGCCCAACAAATTTCCAGCACTTTGACTTGCCGAGCAACTTTCCAGCACTTTGATTTGCCCAGCAACTTTCCAGCACTTCGACTTTGCTTTCCTTCTTCTCATCCTTGATTTTTGTCCTTTTCCAACTTCTTTCTTGAGGAGATCGAACTTGCTTCTTATGTGTCCAAATGAGGTCAAGTTCCTTCTTATATATAGGCTTTTGAGGGGTACCAATTGCCTTCATGAAGCCAACTTGATCTTCCATGTAGGCCAACTTGTTGCTTGCTCATTGACAAGGTCTTGGAGGGTCTTTGAGCCTAATTTTGACACAAATAAATTTTCTTTACAACTGTAACATGCCCAAAAGGGTCTTCCATACATGACAATGACTCAATGACAAGCCCTAAAAGCACTTAATGTTTGCTTGACCTAAAAATAAATTTTCTTGAGCATGAAACCCATGCCTCAATAATGACAATAATAAATTTATTTTTCTCTTTTAATACAATAAATACATAAAATCATGATTACATATGTCATTATGAAGACCGAACTTAGTTACATATTTCAACACTCCCTCTTAACTAAGGAGGTATTTATAATCCATACAAGGTATTTGGACATTCTCAAATTAAAGAATTCTCATAAGAAGAGTTGGATTGGTAAGCCATCTCATAAGCTACTTCCTTAGCTTATGTTGGAGCATCTCATCATACCAACCATCATTGTCACATAGCAAGGCTTTGACTAACAGCTCTATCTCTCCACAAGATCAGAGCACAATCCTAGTGAGACCAATGACTAACAGACACCATCATCATTGTCTCTCAAGGAACATACCCCACGCAGATGTTTACAGGGTATTTTCTTTTAGGACAATTCCTATCATGGAATAACAAATCCTCAAGGAATTTCCCCTTCGACTACTCTTACACCTTGGATGCCCTGCCACATCCTCAAGGAGTATCGGAAGCAATCTCAGATGCTTACCCAATCCTCCATTCTTTCTTCACAATATGAAGACAAGAATGATGTGTTTATCTCTCCCTCTCAACTAGGGAAGATATACTCATTCCTATAAAAGGAATGTACCCAAGCTCCCTCTTATCCAGGGACTTGTTACCAACAACGACTATCTATTCTTTGGCGGAGATCATGGTACCTTCAATTGCTTGTAGAGCTCCTTTCTTCGATATCATGAATTTTATCTTCATCATTATGGAGCCTTCATCTTCTAGGTTTTACATGGCATCGACCATCCATTACTTTCCTTCACAAACCATATCAGTCATGTCATTCTTCTCCTCATCGGAAAGTGATCTTCTAGTCCACATCGAGCTTTCCTTCATATAGCTACCTCTTCATGTGTCTTTCAAGATCTTCCATCCATTCCCGTGAGAACTAGTTGTAGGTGACATTTGATGTTCATTTTGATTTTTAAACATCTGGTTGGGTTGATTTCATCTTCATCATTATGGAGCCTTCATCTTCTAGGTTTTGCATGGCATCGACCATCCATTACTTTCCTTCACAAACCATATAAGTCAATGTCATTCTTCTCTTCATCAGAAAGTGATCTTCTAGTCCACATCTAGCTTTTCTTCATATAGCTACCTCTTCATGTGTCTTTCAGGATCTTCCATCCATTCCCATGAGAACTAGTTGTAGGTTGCATCTACAACTCTATTTCGGTAGCCCTATTTCAACCCAACCAGATGTTTAAAAATCAAAATGAACACCAAGTCGAAGTTACCTTTTATCATGGCCTTTCAACATGACATTTGCTTGCTTGCAACATCAACATCCTGCACATTCATAAACACATCTCCAAGATATTCAATATCAAAGGTCTCCTTCCTTTACAAACTCTATCAGAGTCTTCATACCAACTCCATCAAGATGTCTTAGCCAATTCTCTTAGTCATCCAATGTTGATTACTTATCTTATGTGACCATAGTTGCATTTCTTACGAACTCCTCTTCCTTTCTTCACATATTGTTCCAAGGAACTTCTATACAAAGCTCCTTCATCTTTGTCAACCACCTCATATTCCATATGAGGACATCTTATGCTAATTTCATCTTGTAAATATGTGAACTAGTTCAAAACATATGCCTTCATGCATCTTACCAAAGGAAGAGATTCTTCTTCTTCGATCATGCTCATAAGATAGAGCTTTCACCCATGCTATCTGCAACTATATGATGACATGACTTAATTTATCAAACATATACATACCTATTTTCTACTTTTGGTCATCTAGACTTCCTTTGTCAGCGTCCTTTCCTTGCTAGGATGTTCTTCAACCAATTTGACATGTTGCACTCCTTTGTCACCATACCATCATCCTTCTAAACAAAGGATCCCACACAAGGTGGAATGATCAGCGAGACACTTGCTTCTTTCAAGTAGAGATGAACCTTCTAATGAAGATTCCAACGGAGCATCTTGATTATCCTCATCCTGCAAATGCTCCTTTCTAATGATGATGTATTATGATGATTTCTTTCTATCTTCTATCATGCTAGATGACTTTCTTCATATTTAATACTTATGCTTTCAATGAGGTTACCAAAAGCTACTTCCTTTCTATGATCACTGCCACATCCATGTAGACGTCTACTTTAGCTATACTTTCAAGCTTCTTTAATGATGTCATGAGCTCTTGTTTCAATCATATGCTTCAAATATGATGCCATCTCCTAATATGATGCATCCTATCATACTTATAATGTTTTTTATCTGACAGTAATCCTTTAACCATGGTAGAGGTCTTTTCACATCCTACTTCTCCTTGCTATACATCTAAGAGACCTTAATAGTGAAGATCTATCCCTTCTTTCTTGGATTTCTTCTCATCAAATTCTTCTACTTCTTCAGTGATATGGGTTTCAATTCTTTTTTTCCTTTTGTCGTCTTTCTTGAGTTTCGAACAATCTCTTTTGAAATGCCCATTTCCTAACAACCATAGCATTGGATCTTTGACATATCGATCTTCTCTTTTTGAGGACCAAACATCCCAAACTTTCCTTTTCTCCTAGCCAAGGCAGCAAGTGCTTGAACTTGTTCACTTGATCCTACGTCGCTTTTTGCCTTCAAGTTGGTTTCTTCAATCTTACACAGTGACCAAAGTTCACTGAATGGGGCGGCTTCCTTCTTTCCATAGATACTTGATACAAAGTTGCCCCATTCATCAGGTAGTGCATTGAGCACCACGGTGGTCATCTCTTTGTTAGACATTATTTCCCCCTACTCTTGCAATTGGTCTCGTATTTGTGACACCCTCATAAGATATGAGGCTATCCCTTCTTCCTTTGATATCTTCATCTTATATAGCTCAGTTCTCAAAGATAGCACTTCTCCTGCAATGCTTACAGAGAAAAATTCTACCAGTTTATCATAGATGTCTTTTGACTTCTCCAATTTTGCCACATAAGGGATGAGGGAATCCTTGATTGATTCTATAAGGATTCTTTGAGCCCTTATTTCCTCTTTCACATATTTTTCTAGAGCTTCAGCTTCTTCTTTTGGTGGTTCGACAATTGAACCCTTAATATGTCCAATGACTTCATTTTCTATGAGGATCAAATATGTCCTCTTCTTCCAATGCAAGGAAATTTGATGACCCAACCAACTTATTGCTCTCATTGCAAGTTGAAGTCACTTTGATAGTAGATTCAGTTATAGATATAAGGATACTTACTTGTCAAGTGAAGATGCTCCTTCAACTTGATGCCTTCTTGACTTTGATGGTGATATCTTCAACTTGATGCCTTCTTGACTTTGATGATGATGATTGCTTCCTTGAAGATGACAATACTTCTTTTTCTAGAGATGTCTTTCTTCAAATATGCTTGAGATGTGATCCTTGCTTCAATGAGAGGGAGATCACCTTGATGATGATGACAACACTTCTTCTTGCTTCCTTAGAATGTGGAGACTTCAAGATGCTTCTAATGTGTAGTTTCTTCTTTGAGTTGAGGTAGGGTCCTTGTGGACTTTCCTTTCCTTGAGATGATGATTGTAAAATGTGTGAGCTTCCCAAGAACGCTTCAAGTGTGGAACCCTTCTTTTGATGAGCTAGGGTTTTGAGGTCTTTTATGATATTTCTTAGTTCCTTCCTTGATACTCCTCAGATTGCTCGGGGCTTATGAATCCCTTCTTGATGGTTCGATGTCCTCTTTGATGCCTTTACCTTTCTTGATATTCCTTTAGATGGTCCTTCTACAAGTTGCCTTTCCTTGTCTTGTCACCTTAGCTCTGATCCCATGTTGAGAAATCTAGGGGCAACTAGATTAGGCGATTTCTATTAAATTGATAATTGCTTGTGATATCTTATTACTTATATTGATTAGCTTCTTCTTGAATTTGATTATTATTGTGTTCTTATCATCAAACAACTACCAAACAATAAAGAACAATGAGACAAGAGGACACAAGATGTAGGTGATCAGCCAAGGCCAAAACCTCTCCTGTTCAGAGGAAAACCCACAAGAACTATTGTCTTCTTACAAAACTTCAATTGACGAATTCCAAGACCTATGACCCTTGACCAAGACCCCTCCAAGACCAAGTCAAACTTTCTTCTTGATGAATTTTCTTCTAGCTTCTTTGACCTAGCAACTTCCAGCAATTTCAACAACCTCCAACTACTTCGACCTAGCAGCTTCCAGCGACTTCGACCCCCAGTAACTTTCTAGTACTTCAACTTGCCCAACAACTTTCCAGCACTTCACCTTGCCCAACAACATCACAGTGCTTCGACTTGCCCAGCAACTTTCCAGCACTTCAATTTCCCCAACTACTTTCCAGGACTTCAACTTTTCTTTTCTTCTTCTTATCCTTGATTTTCGTCCTTTTACTACTTCTTTCTTGAGGAGTTCAAACTTGCTTCTGCTGTGTCCAAATGAGGTCGAGTTCCTTCTTATATATAGGCTTTTGAGGGATATGAATTGCCTCCATGAGGCCGACTTGTTACTTGCCCGTTGACAAGGTCTTGGAGGGTCTTTGACTCTAGTTTTGACTCAAATAAGTTTTCTTTACAATATGTAACATGCCCAAAAGGGTCTTCCATACATGACAATGACTCAATTGACTTGTAGACTCAATGACAAGCCCTAAAAGCACTCAATGGGTGCTTGACCTAAATATAAATTTCCCTTGAGCATGAAACCCATGCCTCAAGAATGACAATAATAAATTTATTCTTCTCTTTACGATAAATACATTGTTAATTTAAGGTATGTTCTATGTTGAGAGCAAATTTATTTCAATTTTCCATATTAGCTCAAATATCAATTCCAGATTAGCAATCACATTTAGCATGATAGTAAAATGCAAATAGAACATAAACAATAAATCATAGAAGACAAGCCAAGACAAGAGGACACAAGATGTGGCGCCAGCCAGGGACAAACCCCAATGTGGGGAAACCCTTGATCAATTTTTCTTATGTTCTTCAATAGTTCAGCAGAGAGAGAGAGATAGTACATATACATCAGAAGTCAACATTTTGACTTGACAAAATAAGAGCAGAGATCTTCACTATGAAGATAGCACATGAGGTAGTTGATCTAAACTCAGGTGAAGGCATACTTCTTCAACTGATCCTTCAAAGTGACTCCATCACCATGCTGCACCTATCACTGTATCGCACCTCATCATCATGCTGCACTCGACATTGTGCTGCACCCAATCACTATATTGCATCCTTCATGTTGCACTATGTTGCACCATTCATGATGTTGCACTATGCTACACCACTGTCATATTCTGCATCATTCATCATGCTGCACTATGCTACACCACTGTCATACCCATCACTCAGTCTATCTTTAGACCATTTGATTACAATTCGAATTATTTCTGCCTTCATAAGGATCATGTCATATGTATGTTTGCCATACAAATGTTTGTCATCAATAAAGGGTCTGCACATCTGAATTACATCATCGTCATATAAGGTCTGCTATCATAGGCCTGCCATCTGAATGCCATCATATAAAGGTTTGTCCTCATCATACAAACCATTCAAGGGCATGTCTTTCATACTAAGATCATCAAAAGGTCATCCAATAAATCTGGTCTGCCATGTGAATATGTATGGCCATAAAATCATGGATGTGAGCCAAGCTAAATCTGGTCTTCCATGCGAATACGTATGCCCATAAAATCATGTATGTGAGCCAAGCTGAATCTTGGTCTGCCATGCGAATATGTATGCCCATAAAATCATGTATGTGAGCCAAGGTAAATCTTGGTCTGCCATGCGAATATTTATGGCCATAAAATCATGGATGTGAGTCAAGCTAAATCTGGTCTCCCATGCGAATACATATGCCCATAAAATCATGAATGTGAGCCAAGGTAAATCTGGTCTGCCATGTGAATATGTAACCCTACACAAACATGCATAAGATCCATCCCAAATCTTTGTCTTCCATGCGAGGCTATGGAGCCATGAAAACATACATAAGGATTATACCAAATCTGATTCATTCAAATCTAGTTTACCATGAGACTGTATCAAGCCACAGAATTTTACATACGAATCCATCCAAGTCTAGTATAAGGATCATGTCGAGACTGTCTGCCTTGCGAGAATAGAGACCACAGAAATATGGATAAGAACCGAAAACTTGTCTTCCATGCGAAGATATATGAGACCTCAGACTTACAAGATATCCAAATTCTTTCATGACTGCTTGCAAGACTCCTCCTTAGACTGCAATCAAGACTTGCTTCATTAACTAAAAAGTAGGGCAACGTAGGATCTACAAGAAGACCCTTTTTCTTCCAGGGCTAGGGCACTTCATGGCAGTGTATATCCTAGAGCACTCCCTTTAGATCTTTTCTTCATCAAACACAAAACAGAATGAAGAGAGATCACAAGAGTGTGTCAAATGACTTAAAGTCCTCTTCTATTTATACTAAAACATGGAGGATAAGTGGGGGCAATTTGGTTGTTGGCCGACCTTGATGAATTGTCCCATAACACAAATAAATTCATATCTCCATGAATACATATCGGAATCGGATGATATTTAGATCAATCCTACACCTCTCGACGAGAGGAATCCAAGAAAAATATCAGCTGCCATGAATAAGAAGACCCGCATGGAGTTTGGCCCTAGTTGCCAATTTTAACTTACATAAAATCATGATTACATATGTCATTATGAAGACCGAAACTAGTTACATATTTCAACACTTTTGTCCCAATATATTCAACTTTGATGTTCTTCTCTGCAACTTGTTTCTCTAACAAAAATGGTACTTGATCGGAATGTGTTTCGTTTTTTAATTCATCACAGGATTCTTGGAGATACTTATGGCATTGGTGTTATCGCAGAATATCAGAATGGGCTCATCAAACTTCACTTGAAGACCTGCAAGGTTTGTTTCATCCAGAGGACTTTTGTACAAGAAGTTGTTGTTGCTATGTATTTTGCTTCCGCTATGGATAAGGAGATTGAAGATTGCTTCTTGCTCAACCACAAAACAAGACAACCACCTAGATAGAAAGTTATTCCACTAGTGCTTTTACGATCATCAACACTTCCTACCCAATCTGCATCTGTATAAGCTGCGATGGTTAATTCATTTCTTTAGGATACCATAATCCATATTCTATTGTTCCTTGAGATATCGAAAGATCCTTTTCACTGCAACAACATGGGGTTATTTTGATGTTTCTTGCAATCGTGATGCCTATCCAACTGTCTACATCACATCTGACCTAGAAGTTATTACATATAAGAGATTACCAAACATAGATTTATACATCCTTTGATCCACATCCTTGGATGAGTCATCTATGCTCAACTTGTAACATGCCATCATTGGGATGTTGACTGGCTTGCAATCTTCCATCTAAAATCTCTTCAACATTTCCTTGATATATTTGGCTTGACAAATGAATATTCCCCTGTCTTCTTAAGATATTTGAAGTCCCAAGAAAAATGTCAACTCCCCAAGTAATGACATCTCAAACTTGTTTTGCATATCTGCTGTAAACTTCTTGCTTAACCTGTCATCATCGCTCCAAAGATTATATCATCCACATATACTTCAATAGTCGTCAAACTATCATGTTCAACCCTTACATAAAGGTTGCTATCAAGACTTCCTCTCTTGAATCCTTGTTTCTGCAAGTACTTATCAAGACAGGAATACCAAGCCCTACGAGCTTGTTTGAGACCATACAATGCCTGCTTTAACCTGCAAACATAATCTTTCTTGTCAATGAGCAAAAATCCTTTAGATTTTTCTATGTATACCTCTTCTTCTAACTCTCCATTTAGAAAGGTTGATTTCACTTCCATTTGATATACTTTGATCTTCCTCGAACATGCATAAGCCAATAACATCCTGATAGCTTCCATTCTAGCAACGGGAGCAAATGTCTCTTCGAAATCGATTCCTTCAACCTGTGCATACCCTTTACAGACCAACCTTGCTTTGTTCCTAGTAACTTGTCCTCTTCGAAATCGATTCCTTCAACTTGTGCGTACCCTTTGCAGACCAACCTTGCTTTGTTCCCGGTAACCTGTCCATCCTCATTCAACGTATTCCTGAAAACCCATTGTGCACAATGACAGTTTTATCCATAGGTCACGAAACCAATTCCCAAGTATCATTCTTCTCAATTTCATCCAACTCTTCAAAGTTGTTCAGCTCAAATGTGACCAAGAGAGCAAGATGGGCTTGTTGTGGCGCAAAAAAATTGTCGGTTTCTTCTAGTTCCTGTGCCTTCATTGAGGTCCCCAATGATCTGATTTGAAGCATAATCCTTTTAATACCATTCTTTAAGAGTCTTTAAGGGTGCTTGTTGTTCATCTCTTGTCTCTTCCTGGTTAGTAGTTGTTTCTTCATTTGATTGTGCTTGCTTTGGGGCTTCCTCTTTGACCTTTTCTAGTTCTTTCACTTGTGTCTTTGGTTTGCTTGAAGATGAGCTTCCTCGTTCAATCTTTGGGCCACGATCTTCATCAAATGTTAGATTGATGCTTTCCACTATCTGATTGAGCCTCTGATTGTAACATCTATATGCTTTTCTTTTGCATGAATAGCCAACAAAGATGCCTTCATCTACTCGAGAATCAAACTTTCTTGTTTTCTGGTCTTCCCTTTTGATGTAGCGTTTGCCTCCAAATACTCATAAAGTTTGACATTTGTTGGTCTTCCTCTCCATAGTTCATATCGGGCCTTATCACAATTGCTCCTAAGTAATCTTTTGTTCAATATGTACACAGTTGTATCAATTGCCTGAACCCAGAATTTGTTATCCAATTTTGAATCATTCAACATGGTTCCGGCCATTTCTTCTATAGTTCTATTCTTCCTTTCGACAACTCCATTTTGTTGTGGTGTCCTCGCTATTGATAACTGCCTTTTCATTCCATTTTTTTCACAAAAATGTTGAAATGCTTTGGATGTGAATTTTCCACCATTATCCGATCGCAAACATTTGATCTTCAAGTTGGTCTCATTTTCAACCATTTCCTTGAATATTTTGAAACATTCAAAAGCTTCGGACTTTTTCTTAAAAATGCTAACTTTTGTCATCATAGTATAATCATCAATCATTAACATGAAATAAAACTCACCTTCTAGTCCTTTAGTTTGCATTGGTAAACACAGATCAATATGTATCAATGCCAATGGTTTTGATGTGGAATGTACTTTTGCCTTGAATTCAACGCTTGCCTATTTTCCATGCCGGCAATGTTTACATATAACATTGGTTGGTTTCTAAATCAACAACATTTCTCTCACAACTTCCTTTTTACTAATCCTAACGAGATTGTCGAAGTTTATATGTCCCATCCATCTGTGCCAGAGCCAACTCTTGTCTTCTTTTGCTAAGAAACAACCTTTAACCGTGTTATCCAAGTGTATATGTCATTTGCAGTCCTAGTTGTAGTAGCCACCAGTTGGCCAGATTCCTCTCTTCTTATTTCACATTTCTTTGAGTCAGAAAAGCATCGTATGTCCTTGATCACACATTTGACTCATGCTCAGCGAACTGTGATTCATATTTTCAATGAGAAACACACCCTGTGATATAGCATCCTTGCTTCCAAGCTTGACAGTATAACATTTGCAGATCCGTCATTTCCAAAAGACATTGTTCCATCTTTTCCTTCTTTCAAAGATATAAATTTGTTCGTCTTTGGTCATATGTGTTGAACAACCACTATCAATGTACCATACATTCTTTTTGCTTTGATTCTTTAGAGCAAGAGCGCATCTTTCAGTTTTCTTGTTCCAAAATTGATCATTTTGATTCTGTTGTGATTCCCTTGGGGGAGTAGTAAACTTGCAATCTTTAGCCAAATGTCCAAAATTGTTGCATTTATAGCATTTTACTTCATTGCTTAAGTAATCAAACCTATTGTAATTTTGCTATAATTTTCCTACAAACTTCTGGGATAACCATTCCTAAAGGGCCTTCCAAAGTTGCTTTTGTTCCAACCATAAGCTTGACAGCTTACAGCGTTATGTCCAAACTTTCCACATGAATAACAAAACCAAGAAAGATGGGTTGATACCTAAGAGGAGGAAACCTCCTTCGTGGAACCATTCTCCAAGAGTCATCTTGTTGTATATCTTGAACTTTTGGTTCTATTGGGAAACTTTCGTCCTTGATAAATCCTTTAGCAGTTTCTGCATATGTTTTCAGTCCATTTACTTTTCCTGTCATAGAGGAGTTTGAACCTTTTTTGAATGTTTCTCTATAACCCAGACCAGTCTTATCACTATATGGCCTTTGACTGCTAAGGAGCTCATCTAATTCTCTTAAGTTGTTTGTAAAGTTTTGTTGAACATTGCCTCTTTTATTTGGTTCCTTTTGTAGTCAAACTATCCTTGCTTCTAATTCTTCCCTAGCCTTGTTGCTTTCTTTAAGTTCCTTTCTAAGAGAATCTTCAACTTTTTCTAGCCTCTTCCAATTGCACCTTAAGACTGATAATGACTTCCTTTGATTCTTCATTCTTGTCATAGAGGCTCTTGGCACGATCTTTTGTTATCTTCAATTTGTCTTCAAGACTTTTGACATTTCCCTTTTCAACCTTGAGTTCCTTTACAATTCTAGTCATCTCATTTTGAAATTCGATTTCAGTCATCTTATCTTCTTCGCCTCTTTTTCTTCTTTGAGAACTTCTTTCCTTTTTTCCTTAGCCATGAATAGCACTCTCCTTATGTTATTTTCTTCATCGTTGTCACTTCCTTCTTTAGACAAGGAGTTGTCCTCTTTAGAGAAAAATATTTTCTTATAGCCTTTCTTCTTACCTTGCTTGTTGAATCTTCTTTGACCCTTCTTCCCTTTATGAGGACATTTAGCTACAAAGTGACCAATCTCACCACAATTGAAACACATAAAAGGAAGTTTATCTTTGAACTTACATGTTCCTCTTTTTAGCTTTCTCGCAAAGTTAGCTATTTCCTCATCCAAGTATTCTTCTTCTTCGCAGCGACAATTGGAGCTTGATCTTGACTCCTGTTTATTTTTCCCGGTCTTCTTAGAAGTTGTGAATATTGCTTCTCGATTAGATGGACCATCTGGTTCTTTCCTCATTTCATATGTCGTCAATATTCCATGCAACTAATCCATGGTGAGTTTTTCCAAATCATCATTTTCCTCTAACACAAAGCCTTTAGAATCAAACCTTTCTGGAAGAGATCTTAGAACTTTTCGAACAACTACCTTGTTATCCATAGGTTCTCCTGAAGCTTCTAAAACATTCACTATTTCATCAACACTAAGGAAAAAGACTAAAATGTTCTCCTGTTCATTCATTCTTAGTTGTTCAAATTGTCCTCAGTGGTTTTGGAGCTTGGCCTCTTTACCTTCTTGTCTCCTTCATATATATTTTGAAGTTTGTCCCAAATTTCTTTTGTTGATTTGTAGTGCATTATTTTCACATATATGGGATCTGTCTGTTGAAAAATGTGTAACTAGGTTCGGTCTTCATAAGTATGAAATGTATTTTTGATAATTGTAAATTATAAATTAAAGAAAATTTATTATTATTATTATTTTGGTGCATGGGTTTCATGCTCAAAGGTCTTTTATTTTACAAGTCAAGCACCCATTTAGTGCTTCTACGGTTTGTCCTACGTCAAAAAGTCAAAAGAATCATTATCATAAGATGAAGACCCCATCGGGCACATTGTAACTTGTAAAGAAAATTATTTTGTCTTAAAAAGTGTCCAGATACCATCCAAGACCAAGTTAGCCTGGCAGCTAGTAAGTCGGCCTAAATGTCCACCCTTAAAGAGCCTATAAATAGAAGAGGACATGTCCTACTTGAAGCGCACTCACTCACCACTCATTTTAGCGAAGGAAGAGGAAGGAGAAGGCAACGAAGGAGGACGAAGAAGACTTATGTTTGGGCTAATTTTCTCTCACACGTGCTAAAGAGGACTAGGGTTTCTGCAGTAGACCTAGGGCAGTCATCTACAAGTTCGATATTGGAGAAAAGGAGGCAAAGAGGTCAAGTGAAGGTCACCAAGGGTCTCTCTCAAGCTCTGGAAGTCAGAAAAAGGCAAGCGAAGGTCAGAGGAAGGCTCTAGAAGATGATCGAATTTCCCACGTGTGGCAGTAGCAATTGCAGAGAGGCCGAAATTTCAGATCTACAGTAGGAGGCCAAAAATCTTGCAGCAGAAGGTCGAAAAGGTGCAACTAGAACAGATTTGATTGGGTTTGATAGATCAAAATTGGCACATCATCTGAAGAGGTTGGTCTTGATTTTGGAGGGTATTGGTCTCAATCTTAATGTCGTGGAATTCATCAATTGAAGAAGCTACAAGGAAGACAAGGCATTTATGGGTTTTCCTCTCAAGAGGAGAGGTTTTGGCCCTGGCTTGCAACCTATATATTGTGTCATTGTTCTTCTTGTTGTGGTAGTTGTTTGATGCTTCACACATATAATAATAAGGAACAAAGCTAATAAGTAAAAATGAATCACCAGCAATTATCAAGTAAAATAGAATCAATCATAATCATTGCCCTATTGAATTCTCAACATCGTATCAGAGCTAAGGTTGGCTAAGCGCATCATGAAGATCTCATCTAAATTGAAGAAGTTCATCAAGAAGTGTTCAAAGATAGCAAGCTATCTCAAGAAAAGCATCAAGGAAGCGTGGAGTCTCTTATTCTCTACAAAGAAGGAAGTAATCGAGGAAAAGGATGAGGGTCTCTTCTCGGCACTCACTGGCACATTCCAAGACGAGAGCATTTGGGTAATTGATAGTGGTGCATCTAGGCACATGACAAGTCATCACAAACAATTGAAGACTTTATCAAAGGGAAAATCTTCTTATGTTCATTTTAGGTATGTTCTATGCTTAGAACAATTTAATTCAATTTTCACAGTTAGCTCAATATCTTTTCCAAATTAGCAATCACATCAGCATTAAAGTATGCAGATAGAACATAAACATAAATCGCAAAAGACAAGCCAAGACAAGAGGACACAAGATGTGGTGTTAGCCAGGGACAAACCCCAATGTGGGGAAACCCTTGATCAATTCTTCTTATATTTTCTTCAATAGTCCAAGAGAGAGAGAGAGAGAGAGAGTACATTTACAACAGAAGTCAACACTTAGACTTTCTAGATAAGAGAATAGATCATCTCTACATGAGATCAGTTGAAGACATGCTGCTTCAACTAATTCTCCAAGGTGACTCCTTCACCTATCATTGTGCTGCATCTCATCATCATGCTGCACCTCACCGTGCTGCCCCATGTTGCACCTATCATCACAATGCTGGACCTTATGACTGTTGCACCTTGTACTAGCTGTCCCATTTACTTGCTCCATCAAACTTCATTGTTGTTCCATGCATCACCATGCTTGCAACAGTCCATGCTTTACCATTTAGACATGCTTGGTGTACTTGCTGCTAAGTACCATACAGTTGTCACAATGTTAGTTCATTGTCCCTTGCATGTTGTTGTACCAATGTGCTTCCAATTAGCTCCAACAGGCTACAAGGAAAACCAATGTATCTCCAACTGCTCACGTTGACCTCAATACATGGCACTTATAGGCTGCAATAATTTTTTCCACACTAGGTTGATCCTCTGGCACTCAAATCAACATAAATACATACCTCTGCTTCTTCAAGGACTGGTGATTATTCTCTACACTTAGGTCACTGGTTAGGGCTTCCTTGCTGCCTGCTACAGCCCACTTTTCTTGACTTCGAGACCCCCCAAATAGTGTGGCCTTCTCCCACACATATATCTTCTCCTATGTTGTTGTTAAGTCCACCTTCTAGGCCTCCAAACACTGCCCTACAGCCTCCTGTTCACATAGCAACCTACCTGTCTCTTTCTACCTCCTGAACATTGCATTTTAGGCCTATGGCTGAGCTGTAGCAGCTCCTCCTAGTTGCGGCTCACTTGTGGGAGGAAGATACCACAAGGAGAAGGCTTATCCACCACCCAGAACCACCCTACATGATTGCGTCCTCCTGCTGTTGAAATCTGAGGCCTTGTAAGGGACAAACTAACCCAAAACAGTGCCCTACAAGCTTCTCCTTCTCCCTTAGCAAATTCGGCTATTTCACAGGTGTATTGCTCATGAATGGATGCACTTTGGATCCCTTTCTTCCACGTTGTCCATACTCCTAAACTCCTCCTATTCTCTTCTAGGCTGTTGCGGCTAGGGCTTGATATGACAGCGGTTAGGTCTTCTTAAGATCTCGGATAGGCCTCCTCTATACATCGTATAGGAGCCTTTCTTCAACAAAAAATATATGACTGCATTAGACCTTCTTTCGCTGTGGCTAGGGCATGACTAGATCCCCTTCAACTATGGCTAGGTGTTCCTCTCTTCAACTACGTCTAGGGCACCTTGATTTGCTATGTCTAGGGCTTCTCCCTCTTGATCTCTCTAACCACCAAACCTAGACGAGTGGAGGGAGATGTTAGGAGAAGTGTGTGTGCAAAATGACTCTCAAGTCATCTCCTTTTACACTAAAACGTTGAGCACTTGTGGGGTTTATTTGGTTGTTGGCCGACCTTGACGAATTGTCCCATAACACAAATAAATTCATGTCTCGATAAATACTTATCGAAATCGGATGATCTTTAGATCAATCCTACACCTCTCAATGAGAGGGATCCACGAAAAATATCAGCTGCCATTAATAAGATGACCCACATGGAGTTTGGCCCTAGTTGCCAACTTTAACATCTTATTCAGTGGAACTTGGAGATAACAAAAGTTATCTCGTGGGAGGTATTGGATCAACCTCGATAGAGCTGGAGAATGGAAGCAACATTCACCTCAACAACATCCTATTTGTTCCAAGTTTGCATAAGAACTTACTTTCCATTTCAAGTCTAGAGGATAAGGGTGATAGAGTAGCTTTCATTGATGGAAAGGTTGTTGTATAGAGTAAAAACTCAAGCATAGAGAATGCTAGAGTGATTGGTATTCGAGAAGGAAGACTTTACAAGCTAATATCTCCTCTAGCTCAAGCCTTAGTTCACATTGAAATTAGCCCATGTGAACTATGGCATAGAAGATTTGGTCATCTTCATTTCAAGATCCTCCCAACTCTAAGTTCCATAGTAGATGGAATACCTTAACTGAAAGAAGATCATGAAGGAGTATGTAAGGGATGTGCATTGGGTAAGAATACCAAGAGACCATTTGAAAGCAATGCTTCACGGTCAAAACAAATCTTGGATCTCATTCACTCCAATGTATCTAGCCCTATGAATCCTAAATCACTTCGAGGTCATCTATATTATGTCACATTTATAGATGATAATTAAAGAAAGACCTGGATTTACTAAATGAAAACCAAGGACGAAGTATTTACAAAATTTCAAGAATTCAAAGCTGAAGTGGAGAACCTTACAAAAAGAAGAATCAAGATACTAAGATTTGATAATGGAGGAGAGTATACATCCAAGGAGATTATAGCATTCTGTAAGGAATCCGGGATTAAGGAGTTGATAATCCCATACAATCCCGAGCAAAATGGAGTTCCAAAATGAAAGAACTGATCCATTGAAGAAAGTGTAAAGGCGGTGTTACATGATCAAGATCTACCAAAATTTTGTGGAGCGAAGCTACGAAGACTGCAGTATACATTCAAAATCGAAGTCCCCACAGGTCACTAGACAACAAGACTCCCGAAGAAGTATTCACTGGGAAGAAACCAACTGTAGATCATCTTCGTATATTTAGGTGTCCTGTATATATTCTTATAGCAAAGGACAAAAAAATAAGCTGGATCCATTTGGCATGAGAGGAACATTTGTTAGTTACAAAAACTCCTCTAAGGCCTATAAAATCGACATAAAGGAAGGACACCATATAGAAGTAAGTCGAGATGTCATATTCAACGAGAGTATCACATTCAAGGAATCTAAGGAACTTCCCCGGGACTCCGATGACAAAGAACTTCTTGTATTTGAAGAAGAAGTTAATAGGGAAGAAGAAGAATCTCGTCATGAAGATGAGGGTCCCAGTGAGCCCATTCAACCTGTGGTCATCCCTGAATCAAGAAAGAGACCAAACTAGTTGAAATCTACACGACTTGATGCAAAAGGTCATGGGGTAGGGAAAGGCTCATTTAGAGAAAGCAAGAAACCTAAGAGATATTCTGGGTATGTTGCCTGCATGACAAAACTAATAGAAGCAAAGCCATCCACCATTGAAGAAGTTGTCAACCATCAGGAATGGAAAGATACCATGAATGGAGAATGGAGTTTGGGAGATCGTACCTAGGCCCAAAGAAAAATCAGTGGTAACTTCCAAATGGATCTATGAGATCAAACATGCGGCAGATGGAAGTATTAATAAGTATAAGGCAAGATTTGTGGCTAGGGGCTTCTCTTAACAAGAAGGCATTGACTATGAAGAGACATTTGCTGTAGCAACAAGATATACAACGATTCGTTCATTAGTCTTTCTGGCAGCATCGATGGGATGGAAGTTGGAACATCCATCAAATGGATGTCAAGATTGTGTTTTTGAATGGCACAATTAATGAGGAAGTCTATATAGAGCAACCCTTGGGATTTGAAGTTAAAGACAGAAAGGCATATGTTTGCAGGTTGAAGAAAGTGTTATATGGCCTCAAGCAAGCACCAAGGGCATGGTATGCTAGAATGGATGCATACCTACAAAGAATAGACTTCAAAAAATGCTCTGCTAATCCAAACCTTTATATCAAGGTTGTAGATGGAGAACCTTTAATCATTCTTTTGTATGTAGATGATCTTCTCTTAACAAGTGTAGAAGGTAGAATTGAAGAATGCAAGAAGCAACTAGCAGCAAAATTTGACATGAAGGATCTTAGGCCAATACATTACTAATCGGGACTAGAAGTCTGCCAAGGACCTAATGAAATTTATCTGGGTCAAGGGAAGTAGGTGATCAAGATGTTGAAGAGGTTTGATATGATGGATTGCAAACCTGTGACTACTCCGATGATAACAAACTTTAAGAGACTAAGGAGTTCTGCATCGAGCCCTGCAGATCCTTCCAAATATAGACAACTAATTGGCTCACTGATGTACTTGGTGAATACTTGACCAAATATATGTTTTGCTGTAAACATTCTCAGTCAATTCCAAGTGGAGCTGAAGCATGATCACTGGATAGCAGCAAGACATATATTGAGATATTTGCAAGGAACTATCCACTACCGCCTGAAATATGATAAGAGGAATGATGTCCACTTGATTGGATATACATATTTCGACTAGGGAGGCAGCGAGCAGGATGGAAGAAGCACTACAGGAGGATGTTTCAGTTTGGGATCCTCCATGATCTCATGGATGAGCAGAAAACAAGACACAGTTGCTTTGAGTAATGTTGAGGCTAAGTATGTTGCAGCCTATGAAGTAAGCAGAGAAGTGGTCTAGTTAAGTAAGTGTTGTGGCCAGCAACAACCCCCCTTTTCATTTAAGTGTTTGTTCGAAATACTAAATGAATGGGGACCCTTATTTTAATTTTTGAGAAAAATCAAGTTTTTCTTTCTTCAAAATAAGGTTACCATCGTAAGCTTAGAAAGGTCTTTCAAATATTTTTAACCTAAGTTTACGATAAGGTAAAGGTCTTTAAAAATTGCATTGCAAAAGAGATAGGAAATGCCTTCATTCCCCTATAATATTGGTATGCGCGAGACCCCCGTGTTAAGCATAACATGGCATCGCAGAAAAGTAATGCTCATAAGGAAAAACCTCAAGATCTGTCG
Organism: Pinus taeda; assembly: GCA_000404065.3. NCBI lineage: Eukaryota > Viridiplantae > Streptophyta > Pinopsida > Pinales > Pinaceae > Pinus > Pinus taeda. The sequence continues at coordinate 96,143 of APFE030120325.1, read as the reverse complement.
ATCTACGATAACACTGATCGCAAGATCGCATATCGCAGAAATAAACTAGCAATACTTGACAAACATTAAACTTCTGCGACCTGCGATGTTGCGATCGCCGCGATGGTGCAATCTGCGATCTTGCGATTTGCGATTGGCGCGATTTGCGATGGCACGATCTTCGATGTTACGTAAGCAAATCATGAATCATTTAATCACGAATCCTTTGGGCGCGCCATTCAAGGAAAAGCCACTTACCATAATCTGACCCCAGATCATGCGCTTTTAATGATAGTAAATGGATTAGTTGTCAGTTATTAAATAAAATGAAGACGCGTGCTTTTGTAAAGAATTATTTCACATAAAGTGGCATATTTGATATATCTGTTGCATTTAAAACTCTCCCATCACCTTTCTCAATCAGTCATTTCCACTTCGCTCGTAATCTACAGGAACGAAGAGTTAAGAAGATTCAAAGCCGAACGCAGGAGCAAATGGGAAAGAAACATAAAGCTCAAGGTTCCGAGACGAAGGAAAAGACGAAGGAGATGGCGCCTTTGTATACAGACACTGCCTGCAACAGGGACGCAGGAATTTCGACATGGGAAGGCATGTATAGGCTACTAGAGGAAGAAAATCCTAGAGTAATGAAGGCTGATAGCGCCGCGGGCTCACAAAACTCTTCCGAGGCATCCCTAGAGGAGCTAGCATGTTCATTTCTTCACCGAATAGCAGCTAGACCCAAAATTTTACCATATAGATATATGATTAAGTGGATACTTGACAATGCAGAGTTACAAGGCAGACAATTCAAGGTTCAGAGACATGGGCTCATAGGATCATTCGTTGCACAAGACTTAAAGCTTATGTATCATCTTCCTGAACCTCAGACGACCTACAATGCACAATTTGTCAAGAAATTTGCAGCAGAGAACCCAAACCTAGCAGAGACCACTAAAGAATGGACCAGAAGAGAGGAGCCGCTAAAAAAGGACAAAAACGGTATGTACAGCACTGGTTCCCTCACCTCTCCGTATTTTTTTGTTGCAGCCATGCTTTGCAGGCTATTTGGGATGCCAGACATCAATAAATTTTCGTCTGAATAGCTACCACTCATAGACGCTGCCACAAACGCCGATATCGTGGATTGGGCCAAGATATTTTCTGATAATCTATACACTGTTGTTATGAATTATCGGTCTAAAAGATCCTTGTCTCAAAGGTTCTATCCTCCTTTTTATCTGTCTGCGTATATTATGGATTCTATTTTCTATGTATCTAAATTCCCCACTATGGGTTGGAAATGGACTACCCAGGACCCGTCACCTATTCATGTTTATCATAAAGTATTATGGGTTTCCCAGTCCGCCCCTCACTTCTATAAGATTTGCCACGGGCTTATCTTACCCCTATATAGGATGATGTATGGTGAAGAACCCCCGAGGTGCTCACCCAAAGCGCAAATAGACATCATCCCCATCGTAAGATGGTTCAGGGAAGAATGGTTCACTTATATTAGAGTGTTTGGGAGCACTGTGCCTCCACATGTCCTACCTCTATATGTCCCCGACAAACTTTTG